>JARQZK010000020.1:352500-357500 GCA_030704885.1 Cynegetis impunctata | reverse complement strand
TGACCCGACAACATACCTGGAGAAAACCACAAGATCTCGTATCAACCAATCGAATCTCCCACCTGAAATAAAAAAGTCTCTAATCCCAAGAGAAAAATCTTCTAGAACCCCTCGAATTTATGGTCTACCCAAAGTTCACAAGCCTAATATTCCACTTCGACCCATTGTCAGCGCTTACAATTGTCCAACACATCCTCTTGCGAAATATCTCGCCAAAACCCTTCAACCCCTTGCCGAACAAACCCAGTCATACGTCAAAAACTCTTTTCACTTCATAGAACTCCTTCAAAGTATTGATATTACCCCAACTGATCTCCTTGTTAGTTTTGATATTGTCTCCTTATTTACAAATATCCCCATTGAAGAAACACTTTCCATCCTAGACACGAAACATCAAATATCCCCAGACAACCTATCCCTGATCAAACACTGCATGGCCAACACTTATTTCATCTTTCAAGGCAATTTCTTCAGACAAATCAAGGGAGCCCCAATGGGATCCCCTCTCTCCCCCATCATAGCCAACATTTTCATGGAACATTTCGAAACCCAAGCTCTCTCGTCATTCGACCTTAAACCATCATGCTGGCTACGTTATGTAGACGATGTCTTTGCGATCTGGCCCCATGGCGAAGATTCGTTGCTCCACTTCTTGAATCATTTGAATGGCATACATCCAAGTATCCAATTCACAATGGAAGTGGAAAACGATGGGTCTCTGCCATTCCTCGATGTCATGATCAAAAAACTTCCATCCCAAGGCTTCTCCTATTCAGTTTATCGTAAACCCACTCATACAAACCGTTATCTGAATGCCCAGTCTCACCACCATCCTTCTCAACTTAACTCTGTAGTTAATACCCTAATCTACCGTTCCATTCGACTATCTGACGACGAACACCGTGAATCAGAACTCAAAACTCTAAAACATATATTATTACGGAACGGTTACAACACATATCAAATCGACAAGAGCATACGCAAACACACAAATATCACCCCACCTCTACCACCTTCCAATCCCACTGAACAAGAATCTACACCTAAATTATTTCTTCCTTACATCAAAGGAGTAACAGATAAGATCGCAAGATCTCTCAAAAACACAAACATCAAAACAATATTCACTACACAACAAAAACTCTCCCATCTGGTCAGATCCGTCAAGGATAAAATTCCTAACGAAAATCACGGTGTTTATGAGATTCCCTGTTCCAATTGTCCTCGTTCCTATATAGGACAAACGAACCGACGAATTCAGGTCCGTGCCAAGGAACATTCACTTTCGGTAAGACACTCAGATATCGCCAACGCCCTTTCCCAACATCACACCCAAACAGGCCACATTATCGATTTCCCCAATACAAGAACTATTGCTCCCGTCCGATCTTTCAAATCCCGAATTATCCGTGAAGCTGTAGAAATAGAAAAACGTCCAAATTGTTTGAACACCAGAGATGACAGTCACAGACTCCCATCAGCATGGAAACCACTTCTCAGTGGTCGCCATGTAACGCCCAATCAGAGTGCATCCCGCACTGATGAGCGTGAGTACCCACCCCCCTCCCCTATAAATACGGCCACGCGACGATCGGCCCGTCAGTTGACTCTGAAGAGTAGGCAGATTGAGACTTCAGAGTTGACAGGAAGCAATACGGTTAGTGGAGTAGGCAGGTTGAGACCACGCAATCGTATTGTTTCCGATTCCTCCTAAATTCGATTCGTGGAGTAGGCAGATTGAGGCCACGAGTCTGAATTATTTCCCTTCTAATTCTCCTGAAGATGGCTTCGCAAAAGGAGCCGAAACGTCGAGATTTTTCAAATCTTTTACGCGGTTCATTCCGTGAACCAAGTTTTTCAAATACTTCCGACCGCGGAAATCTTTCTGAACATTTTATACATATATATATATATATATATATATATATATATATATATATATATATATATATATATATAATATACATATATATATATATATATATATATATATATATATATATATATATATATATATATATATATATATATTTTTTATAAATATAAATTTTATATATATATATATATATATATAATATAAATATAATTATAAATAATATATATATATATATATATATATATATATATATATATATATATATAATATATATTATATATATATATATAGATATATATTATATATATATATATATATATATATACATATATATATATATATATATATATATATATATATATATATATATATATATATATATATATATATATATATATATATATATATATATATATATATATATATATATATATATATATATATATATATATATATATATATATATATATATATATATATATATATATATATATATATATATATATATATATATATATATATATATATATATATATATATATATATATATATATATATATATATAATATATATATATATATATATATATATATATAATATATATAAATATATATATATATATATATATATATATATATATATATATATATATATATACAAGTAGAGCAGAATTATCGGTATAGCCCGCTTATATGGAAGCAGCCGTTGACACGTGTTTCGGACTCTTTGGTCCTCATCAGAACGGCGTAGCCAAGCATTGGATTGAAAACTTGGAGATGAAAATAGCACAACAAACGAAATCCCTTGCTACGGAAGACAATCACACATTTGTGGATTATTGTTTGAACTCTCCGGTTTGGGAGATTTGGTCAAACTTTGCCACGGAGGCGATTAATGCCATCCGCGAGATCTCAGACCGAGTAAATAAACAACAACAAAGAAATTGGTCGCGGGAAAATATTAAACAAGTAGAGCAGAATTATCGGTATAGCCCGCTTATATGGAAGCAGCCGTTGACACGTGTTTCAGACTCTTTGGTCCTCATCAGAACGGCGTAGCCAAGCATTGGATTGAAAACTTGGAGATGAAAATAGCACAACAAACGAAATCCCTTGCTACGGAAGACAATCACACATTTGTGGATTATTGTTTGAACTCTCCGGTTTGGGAGATTTGGTCAAACTTTGCCACGGAGGCGATTAATGCCATCCGCGAGATCTCAGACCGAGTAAATAAACAACAACAAAGAAATTGGTCGCGGGAAAATATTAAACAAGTAGAGCAGAATTATCGGTATAGCCCGCTTATATGGAAGCAGCCGTTGACACGTGTTTCGGACTCTTTGGTCCTCATCAGAACGGCGTAGCCAAGCATTGGATTGAAAACTTGGAGATGAAAATAGCACAACAAACGAAATCCCTTGCTACGGAAGACAATCACACATTTGTGGATTATTGTTTGAACTCTCCGGTTTGGGAGATTTGGTCAAACTTTGCCACGGAGGCGATTAATGCCATCCGCGAGATCTCAGACCGAGTAAATAAACAACAACAAAGAAATTGGTCGCGGGAAAATATTAAACAAGTAGAGCAGAATTATCGGTATAGCCCGCTTATATGGAAGCAGCCGTTGACACGTGTTTCGGACTCTTTGGTCCTCATCAGAACGGCGTAGCCAAGCATTGGATTGAAAACTTGGAGATGAAAATAGCACAACAAACGAAATCCCTTGCTACGGAAGACAATCACACATTTGTGGATTATTGTTTGAACTCTCCGGTTTGGGAGATTTGGTCAAACTTTGCCACGGAGGCGATTAATGCCATCCGCGAGATCTCAGACCGAGTAAATAAACAACAACAAAGAAATTGGTCGCGGGAAAATATTAAACAAGTAGAGCAGAATTATCGGTATAGCCCGCTTATATGGAAGCAGCCGTTGACACGTGTTTCGGACTCTTTGGTCCTCATCAGAACGGCGTAGCCAAGCATTGGATTGAAAACTTGGAGATGAAAATAGCACAACAAACGAAATCCCTTGCTACGGAAGACAATCACACATTTGTGGATTATTGTTTGAACTCTCCGGTTTGGGAGATTTGTTCAAACTTTGCCACGGAGGCGATTAATGCCATCCGCGAGATCTCAGACCGAGTAAATAAACAACAACAAAGAAATTGGTCGCGGGAAAATATTAATTTTTCAATAGTTTTCAATCCAATGCTTGGCTACGCCGTTCTGATGAGGACCAAAGAGTCCGAAACACGCGTCAACGGCTGCTTCCATATAAGCGGGCTATACCGATAATTCTGCTCTACTTGTTTAATATTTTCCCGCGACCAATTTCCTTGTTGTTGTTTATTTACTCGGTCTGAGATCTCGCGGATGGCATTAATCGCCTCCGTGGCAAAGTTTGACCAAATCTCCCAAACCGGAGAGTTCAAACAATAATCCACAAATGTGTGATTGTCTTCCGTAGCAAGGGATTTCGTTTGTTGTGCTATTTTCATCTCCAAGTTTTCAATCCAATGCTTGGCTACGCCGTTCTGATGAGGACCAAAGAGTCCGAAACACGTGTCAACGGCTGCTTCCATATAAGCGGGCTATACCGATAATTCTGCTCTACTTGTTTAATATTTTCCCGCGACCAATTTCTTTGTTGTTGTTTATTTACTCGGTCTGAGATCTCGCGGATGGCATTAATCGCCTCCGTGGCAAAGTTTGACCAAATCTCCCAAACCGGAGAGTTCAAACAATAATCCACAAATGTGTGATTGTCTTCCGTAGCAAGGGATTTCGTTTGTTGTGCTATTTTCATCTCCAAGTCTTCAATCCAATGCTTGGCTACGCCGTTCTGATGAGGACCAAAGAGTCCGAAACACGTGTCAACGGCTGCTTCCATATAAGCGGGCTATACCGATAATTCTGCTCTACTTGTTTAATATTTTCCCGCGACCAATTTCTTTGTTGTTGTTTATTTACTCGGTCTGAGATCTCGCGGATGGCATTAATCGCCTCCGTGGCAAAGTTTGACCAAATCTCCCAAACCGGAGAGTTCAAACAATAATCCACAAATGTGTGATTGTCTTCCGTAGCAAGGGATTTCGTTTGTTGTGCTATTTTCAT
>JARQZK010000020.1:342500-347500 GCA_030704885.1 Cynegetis impunctata | reverse complement strand
CTATCTGGGCTGAAATTATGATTATTAAACTTTAAGTGATTACCGAAAGATGAAGTATCTGGCTTTTTTAAATGTTCATTAATACGAGTTATAAGAGGCCTACAGGTACGACCTATATAGGAAGCAGAACAATCAGAACAGTTAAGCCTATAAACACCACTCTTTTTAAGTTACCTCAACGTTCAATATTGGGTCCTATAATTTTCATCATTTTCATAAATGACTTGACTATCGGTTTAAACAACAAAAATATCGTTGTTCAAAATAACGCAGATGACACATGCCTTGTAGGACGAAGTGAAAACTTGCCATATCTGACGGGACGGAAGCTGTGGACTGTGGATATCACCATTCAGCAAGCTCAACACTGGTTCAATGGCAATCGACTACATATGAATGAAGATAAAACAACTGCACCTTTCTTTAAAACAACTCATTCCAGCATGACAACTCCTAAAGTATTAACAACGAATAGTCAAGTCATTGAATCTCAGAACTCATCAAAGTTTCTGGATATCTACATTGATGAGTATATGAAATAGGATGTACACAGCTGTGTACCAATTTGAGTTCTATCTGCTTATCTTTGAAAGTACCTAATGAAAAAAGTATCTGAGTTGATATGTCTATGTTGAAAGTGGTTTATCAGGCAGTTTTCGAATCAAGACTTCGATATGGTTCTATGGTTTTTGGAAATAGTAGTCTTATGAAGAACATAAATGTTCTGCAAAAAAGAGCGCTGCGTACCATTTTGAGGATGAAGTCTGATGCCTCCTGATGCAGAGGTAAATTTCGAGAAAAAGGTCTACTTACAGCTACAGCCATACACATCCAGAAAAGTCTTCTTTTTGTTTTCAAAAACCAGCAACTCTTTGAACAGAAGACTGCCAGTGTATACATAACGAGAACAACTCTTTTGAAGTATCCAAAACATCGACTCACACAAACAGAGAAAGGACCTCCATACTCCTGTACAAGATACTACAATGCTTCGACTCCAAATATAAGGACAGAAAGGAATATGAATAAATATAAGTCGAGAGTATTTAAACTGCTAGTTAATAACGAACCTTACAATGTTAACGAATTTTATTTCAGAGAGTTCATAGATTATCTATGAATTCTCATATTTGGAAATAAAGAAACTAATTATTATTATTATGACTATTATATATATATATATATATATATATATATATATATATATATATATATATATATATATATACACATATATATATATATATATATATATATATATATATATATATATATATATATATATATATATATATATAAATATATATATATATATATATATATATATATATATATATATATATATATATATATATATATATATATATATATATATATATAAGTGAGAATTATTCGTGTCAAACGGAAAACACGTCCGTGGTTATAAAATTAAGTGAACTAGGACATTTATTTGAAACTAATCGAACAAACCTCCTAGCGGAGCTGGTTATAAGAGTTCACGAAGCATCGAAATATCCACATCTACCCTAGACGGTAATTGTTAGAAATGTTAATTTGTTTATCACAATCGATGGAAATTGATAGACAGACTGTTTCGCCCTTATTAGGGCTCATCAGTATCATCCATCCACCGAAAGTGATAACCAAACTAACATTTCAAACGGTCATACATTTTCTTCTATAACTTCATGGCATATAAATATGACACAGCGCCACCAGTCAGCAACAATTGAACCACATCTTTCAGACAGACGAAAACATTTTGGCAACGAGAACTAGTACATCCGGAACACCCGAAGGTGCCTACTATATTCGCTAAGCAAGAGTAAACAATTACCGTCTAGGGAAGATGTGGATATTTTGATGCTTCGTGAACTCTTATAACCAGCTCCGCTAGGACGCTAGGAGGTTTGCTTGATTAGTTTGACAACTACCAATGAACATTCTGCTGATGAAGATGGAAACTCAATTGAAACGTCCTGTGAAATTTAATTTTAAAATGTAATGTTTGAAATAAACCTGAAATACCAATAATTGATATCTCTTAGAATTAATACGATAAACAGGTGAAAATCAAGAATTTAAATATATATATAGCTATATATATATATATATATATATATATATATATATATATATATATATATATATATATATATATATATATATATATATTGTTGGGATTTTTCGTTTCGGATTCATAAACTAGTCGTTCACACGAGCTGGAACTTACCACAGCCAAAGAAAAGAAAATAAAACGATCCGTTGTGAGGTACATTTTTAATATCTACCTTTGTATTGCGAATTAGCTTTAAAACATATTTTATCTTACAGACTCTTGATGAAACTCTTGTAAAAGGCTCCAAAATAAAGCCGAAACGTCGAGTAAATTGAATCCAATTTTATTAGTCATTTAATATCAGTTATACCACGAAAAATCCCAACAATCTATAATATACAGATACAAAACCAATCCAAATGAATATATATATATATATATATATATATATATATATATATATATATATATATATATATATATATATATATATATATATACTTGCATTTATATCTTATTGGCCTCCACATACGGAAAAGGCACCCAAGCCTCCTACATAACAAATGGTTTTTGCAATGCAAAAATTATATATATCGTACAATAGATTATACTTCTTACATGCATCAAAAGAGGGGTAAGATAAACATGAAATTCAATTATACAGAATTTTGGTATTTTGTTGAGTATATTGTGCCTCCGAATATAAATTGTCTATTAGGGCTCTATTTGTATAAACGACAATACAAAATTATTCTCATTTGCCTCCGCAACGTTGCGCTATCTACCTACTGCACTAATAGTGTGATTTGCTCAAGTATTGATATAGGTACTTCACAGCTTTGAATTACCAAATCAAATATGAAGATGTTACAATAGCAATTCAGTGCTGATTTTGCTCTTGCGTCATATTGATATGTCCTTCAAAGATGAACAGGTTAGTTAAATTATTATTATTTTGAATTGATTTAATATAAATTAAAATTGACTTTCGAATATCCAGGAGAAAATTTCTGGTAGAACTATAGCCAGAGTGCAATGTTTACGGCCACTGGCGGCTCAGATGAAAGAAAATGGTAACTGCGAATTGAGTGAATAAACAGATCAAACAAATTACTCACTTGTAGAATATTACGATAAAAAATTGTATTAGAGGAATTTTATGGTGTTTGTAATCATCTTAACTTTCTAGCATAGTAGAATGGCTGAAATGAAAAGTGTTCTAGTAATTATTCTATTATAGTTATTCATTTTTTTTATATTATCAGAAAAAAGCAAATTCTATTTCACGTATATTTTTTTTTGAGTAATAATCCAACCAGGAGAGTTTAGTTATTTAAGTGTTGCCACGAATTCCCTTAAGACAAATTAAATGAATTAGTTTTGGCACTATTTTACTGTTTCTGATATTTACTTCAATGTATTTTCATACTCAAAACGTTTAAAATACCGAATATAATGAAGATGAATATAGAGTGAGTTTGAAAACCAAAAAACATAAGCCCCATAAACATACAATAGCGTGATAATCATCTTAAAAGAGAAAACTTTTATTAATTTTGGCTAAAAATTGATCAGGTATTGATATTATACTAACGACATTATGATATTTGGTTAGAATTAAATGTACAAAATATTCACGTTCAATCACTTGAAGAACACCTCTCTATTGAATTGTCGATTATCGAAGATATCAATAAAGTATTTGCTAAGTACGTAATATTAGACTTGAAATATTGCTTTTTCAATTTTGGAAATTATTACTATCATATTTGATTTATATATATATTTATCATATATCATATCAAAAATTGTCAGCTAACACTTTTGTTACTAATGACCATCTTTTGTATTTAACTCATTTAGAAAATATTTGTAAAGGCTCTCCTGTGAGTTAAAACAAAACACTTCGAAATTTTCAGTATGCTGTATAAATTTGTCATGGTTTATTATTCTAGTCCGCAATATTAGTTTATAGTTTTTTATTTCCTTCTAGAGTGAAGTTGTATGTGAATAAATACTGAACATTCCAATGCAACAATCTTCATGACATGTACTCCGTGATTAGTAATATATCATATATACTTATTACAAATTTGGTGAAAATGATAAGTATAATGAATGAGTGTTCATTGATCTTTCGCTCATCATGGAAAAAATGTTACAATATATATTTGAAAGTATAATTATTTTTGAAATACACACTGTATCGGGGTTGTAAGTCCATCATCAAAGGTTTTTAAATCAAGGTTGTACGAAACTATTATTGATGCTGAATAATTTTGTTCTTATTATACTTATATTTCTTCTAATGATTATGTATAACAAATGATTTTTAAACTCCATACTTTTCCACATCTTTTAATAATGATCTTATTAAAGCATATTTAGTAAACTTTCTTTGATTGTTTCTGAGCTGGATTGATAAATGTAGGTACTTCAACTGAAAACATCAATCGCTGGATTTTTCAACTGAGATTAACTTAACCACTTAAGTACAATTATTTCAAAAAGTTCTCGTTTCGACATCAGTAATGAAGAGGTAAAGAAATAATTTATGTTAGTTGATTGTCTAGAGTTTTTTTTTTTCAATCATATTTACCAACCAACTATAAATCAACAGGTGATCCAAATAACTCAAGATGCTAAGTCCGATGGTTTCGAAACGAGTAGAATAAATGTAATTCATAATAGCGTTGTAGACCCAACTCCAAAATCTGCTGTGATTATTTGTTCCAATCAAAAATTTGTCGAGTAACCAATTTTATGATTATTGTTTTCAGAATATGACATAATGGAATAGATACGTCACCAAGTGATATGAATTAGACGTGAAAGTTTCTTTCCGAATATATAATTTTTCATGAAGTATTAACATTAAAGAATCAAACTAAAAATAAGAAGAGAATGAAAACAACAGTATGCAGACTGTTTTATAGTTGTC
>JARQZK010000020.1:270000-337500 GCA_030704885.1 Cynegetis impunctata | reverse complement strand
AAAAAATATTGTACCAGACAGAATCAGCAAATCATCTTAAAAACTAGCCTTTTTAATGCTCTTTCGAAAACGGTATAACATTTGTGGTTTTTTTCTTTCAAAAGTCTTAAAATTCCAATTTTTGTCATTGAAGTCGTGCTACTTACGAAATACACTGCGCCGCAAATTTAACGCATAGCGTAAATATTTCCTAAGTTTTGACTGAATATTTTCTCAGGCGGTGATCCGATATGAACAAATTTTTCACCAAATTGTAGCTCCGTTCTTTGAGCAAAAGCGGTAGTTATAAGATAATCAAAAAAAATTAATAAACTTATTGTACAGGGTGTTTGAATAGCGATCTGTTTTCTTCGTCCAAGTTTACATCCTTCTGCGGGTAATATCGGGTAGCACAGGCAGAAAAAAAATAGACGGTATTATAATCGCATGACTTCTGAGTAATTTGTTTTTTCAATCGTCTGTTTATCTTGAGCCACTCGAAAGATAATCATGTTTTTATAATTCTCACACTTTTCAAACGAAATTTTCTAAAAGTTTTTTGTTAATTTGCGAAGAAGGCTGTGTATTCAAAATTTCTTTACAAGTAGAAATTGTGTTTATTTGGTTTTCTATATCTCTCCATACTACAAGTCTGAGCTACCCGATATTGCCTGCAGAAGGATGTAAACTTGTACGAAGAAAACATGTCGCTATTCAAACACCCTGTACAATAAGTTTATTCATTTTTTTTGATCATCTCATAACTATTACATTTTTTCAAAGAACGGAGCTACTATTTGGTGAAAAATTCATTCAAATCGGATCACCGCCTGAGAAAATATTCAGTCAAAACTTAGGAAATATATAAGCTATACGTTAAATTTGCGGCGCAGTGTATTTCGCAAGTAGCACGACTTCAATGATAAAAATTGGAATTTTTAGACTTTTGAAAGAAAAAAACCACAAATGTTATACCGCTTTCGAATAGCATTAAATAGGCTAGTTTTCAAGATCATTTGCTGATTCTGTCTGGTACAATATTTTTTCACAGTAAATAGTCAAACTTTACTTAAGGTTTTCGGATTTAAATTAAATTGAAACAACTTAATTTTTTTGAGGTTAGCGAGCTAGGTTTTAGTGAAATGATAGGTCAATTGTCTGAACCATATATTGATGATAGTAAAAGAAAAGAAAACCATGAGTTAGAACTTATTTATAATCAAAACAGGCGAGAAATTGACCAAAAAGTATAGATTTTTGAAAAAAACATAAGAGTGGCATTATCTCGAAAACCAGAAAACTTTTACTAAGGTCATGTTGATATTATCTGATTGATCTGAAGCCAATCTACCTCCGGTGTCACTCTGGCGTGTTATTTACGGGACACCCTGTATATATATATACAGGGTGATTCATTAATATGTGTAAATATTTTAACGGAAGAATTTTGAGCTCAAAATATGAAGATCTAACCCAAATTGCTTATACAAAATATTTCTCCTTACTGATTTACAGGGTGTTTTATTTAGATTATAAAAAATGAATTTTGTTCATTACTTTATTGCTGCTTGATATTTCTTTATGATATTTGGCAATAAGTTAAAGTAGTTTGGGACACATCAAATAAAAGTAAAGAAGACTTTCTCGCTATCACCAGTGGCGTACGGCAGGGGCACGGGAAGAGTTCTCGTTTCCTAAATTCTACGCCACTGGCAGAATTATCATTTTAGTATAATTTTTCGATTCTCCTATATTTTCTCTGTAAATAAGGCATTCTTTTTTCGTAACGCTAGAGCCACTATTTTTCGAGATATTTAACGTTGAACATATGGCTGCACAATTCTTTCGATTTTTATGTACGAGTCATGTCGGTGTTTTTTGTCATACGATTGCATGTATTACGTGAAATAAACATTATTAGGTATTTTTTTTCAATTTATAATATTAACAAACAATTTAACAGAACAACTACAAAAATATCCCAAACGATAAATACTCGCCAGGAACAATGGCAGCAAATTATATATTCCGCTAATTATATTGCGAATCAGCCAAACATATTTTTTAAAGTTCGAAGGTCGTTTAGCGAAAGAATGGATAAACTTATTGAGGTAAACGGAGATCACATTGAACATTTGTTAAAAATTGTTTCTAAGTTTTGTTCATAAATTTGATATTCTTCCAAAAATTGTAAAGAAGATCTTGATAATTAAGTATTTATTTTGAATTTTTTTTATGTAGCGCTGGTTATTTATGTAGTTGTTCTGTTTTAAATTGTTTGTTAATATTATTATAAATTGAAAAATACCTAATAATGTTTATTTTTCGTAATACATACAATCGTATGACAAAAAACACCGACATGACTCATACAAAAAATCGAAAGAATTGTGCAGCCATATGTTCAACGTTAAATATCTCGAAAAATAGTGGCTCTAGCGTTACGAAAAGGGTGTGCCTTATTTACAGAGAAAATATTGGAGAATCGAAAAAATATACTAAAATGACAATTCTGCCAGTGACGTAGAATTTAGGAAACGAGAACTCTTCCCGTGCAGCTGCCGTACGCCACTGGTGATAGCGAGAAAGTCTTCTTTACTATTATTTGATGTGTCCCAAACTACTTTAACTTATTGCCAAATATTATAAAGAAATATCAAGCAGCATTAAAGTAATGAACAAAATTCATTTTTAATAATCTAAATAAAACACCCTGTAAATCAGTAAGGAGAAATATTTTGTATAAGCAATTTGGGTTAGATCTTCATATTTTGAGCTCAAAATTCTCCCGTTAAAATATTTACACATATTAATGAATCGCCCTGTATATATATATATATATATATATATATATATATATATATATATATATATATATATATATATATACAGGGTTATTCACATTATTCGAGACGAAGAGTTATGGCTAAAGTATTTGATTTTATAAAAGTTTTTTTTTTAGGATGGATAGGGACCTATTAGAACTACATTTTAAAAATATTTTCATGTTGTACAGGGTGTAAGAAAAACATGAAAAGTATCAAAGTTGGTATTTTGTAAATGAAATACCCTGTATATTATTTCATTTTTGGATTTTACAGTGAAAACAAATGTCATTCTCATAAAGGTTCAATTTACCTAAACCATATGGTTTCCGAAATATCTCGTATTTTGTGAAAATGTAGTATCAGTTTTAACGCTCAAACTCTCAACTGGTGTTTTCTTGTTTTCAACCAAATTAATGATAAGTCCTACTAACTGGATCAAACTTTATGTCGCACTTGTAAAATATTGACTAACTTAGACTTAGTTTGTAAAAATAAAGGTAAAATAATTACAATCTTTAAACGGCACTAACTTGTTTGAATTAAATGGGACACCCCGTATTTTATGTCACTAATAGATGTAAAATTTAATTGTCTATCGAATACCTAAATACATTCCAATCGATATCTTTTCACGATTTCAAATAAAATGCACAATTTCATCTTGCAAACTGATTTTAAGAAATTTATCATTCATCAAGTCGCCTATGGCGTTTTGAGAAATCAGAATTGATTGAAATAAACATTAAAATCATAATAATATATGCGTCTATCTTTCAATATCTTAAATGTTATGTACCTACTAGTTGAAATTATGAAGGAAAAAAAATTATGGATATGAAACAAGCGAGTAAGAGCCAGCGACGATCAGACCTTCGTTATTTTATAAAACCTGAAACTTTCTCTGAGTATTTGCCTAATATAGGTAAAAACAATCCCCGATTATGAAGTTCGGAAAACGGTGGCTTTGGATGGTAACAGATAGCAAAGTTGTAAAAAATTGCACCTTAGTTTCGTTAAAGTATAAAGCTCAGTTTTTATATATTTCATTTGGACTAATATCAGAAGTCACGTCATCCATTGTCAGACACGTAGTCTGTCAGACACCCTTAAATTATATTGAATTGTAATTAAACTTACGTTATATTATAAAGGCTGAGTTTTCTGAATGTTACTTAAGGAACTACCAAAAGGTATTTTACCAGTGGTCAGACAGTTTCGATGGTTCTGGTAGACACATGAAGGTCTACCGTAAAGCCGCGGTCACGCTAGGCTGTTTAGCAACCGCTACTAACCAGCCGCTGGTAATATTGCCAGCAAGCAGCCTAGTCTGACCCAGCACTAACGGCTGGTAAATGCCAGCGGGCTGGTGTTTACTAGCTACAATCAGAAGTTGAACATGTTTAACTTTTGAGCGCTGCTTACCCTCAGCTGGCAGTCACGTGATCTCCTCGCTGGCGCCAGACAGCCAATGTGAACCCCTAGTAGCTAACAAGCGGCTGGTGAATTAACACGTGTCTAGTTTGTTTTGCAGTGTTGGGTTCGTTTACTGTATTTTCTATTTATTTTTGCGATTAACAGTGAATATAGTTGAAAGCAACAAGTGATCAGGTAAAGGCATAATTACATTGCTAGATATTTTTCGAAATTATCCATGCCTGTGGGACGCTTCGACTGCAGACTACATCAACAGAAATGCCAAAGATTCGGCTTACAAGGAGTTACTGGAAAAACTTGAAGAACAAAGACTTAAAGCAGAATTGGCCCCATTGAAGAAAAAATTAAAATTTTACGCGATACGTATCGAAATGAAGTTTATAAAGTGAAAAAGTCTAAGAACAGTGGTGCGGGAGCAGATGACGTTTACAAACCTAGACTGGTGTGGTTCTGGGCAGCCCAAATGTACTAGCGGCTAGTAGGTTTATAATGTGAACCCTTCAGATCCAGCTGGCTGCTGGCGGTATTGCCAGCGGCTGGTTAGTAGCGGCTGCTAAACAGCCCAGTGTGACGGCGGCTTAAGTGCGAGAGCGAAGTATATACATGCAAGCGGGCGCGAATGAAATAGTGCGTTCGGTCTATTGCGATCTGTCACTGCGCATCATATGTCGTTTTTCTTATTTGTGTAGTTATTGAAAAGATCTGATTCAGTTTTAATAAATTATTATCATGGGAGACCTATTAATTTGTGTTGTGTGTGGAAATAGTGATGGCAATATGATATTGTTTTCTGAACAACCATTGAAAAAATGTCAAGCTGTTTTGAATGCTAGTAAAAAACATATCCTCAAATATAAAGACATTATTTTGGCTGGTGAATATACAGACGGTGGCTGTCACAGGGAATGCTATAAAGTATTCATAGGACTTCCGGACAGATATTCTATTTCAGTTCTGGACCTAATAGTGAGAAAAAAAAATCAAACTTCGTACCTGGAGACAACTTTTCTCCAGCCACGTCATTGATACCTGAGTTGACCATAGACCCAACTGATTCACAGTCTTCAACAGAATCATAAACATCACAATCAACTTCAATTTATCAATCAATAGAACTTCTCCAGGAAGTTCTCATTCACAGTCTTTACCAAAAGAATGTTCAACAATATCAGTATCAACTTTTATTTCTAAACCAATGTAACTACAACCTACAATTAAATTTAAAAAAAAAACTCAATACTCCAAAATTTTATTGATTATTTCATCAGAATTTTGATTTATTTCTTTTCTAAATAAAAACTAGAGAAATGGAACCAACAGAACTATGTCATACTCAAATACATATTAATACTTCTAATAAATTTGCTGATTTCATCTATTTCCTTCACTGAGCCAGGTTACTGATTATAAACAGCAAATGCCTTCGAAATAGGATTATTGATCCCAAATTCAGTCCTTACATTAGTCAAATATATGTTACATAATTTCCTGGTGTTATGTGAATGAACATCCCTCAAGAACCTATACTCTGTGTTCGATTTCTGTTTTCCATGAACTATTCTATGAATGAGCTTACATTGCTCCAGTTCTTTCAGCTTAGCCAAATCGAACAGTTTGAGATCGGTGTAAATTTGCTTTGTTCTAGTTCGTCTATCAATATTAAACAGAATTTTTGTGAATTTATTTTGCAGAGTATGCATTCTACCAAAATTTGAATTGCTACATGTTCCCCATACTGCAATCAGATATCTCACATGTGAGAGAAAGAACGCATTATATACATTGTATTTAGTATTTATAGTCAAATAAGTTCTAGTTCTATAAAGTATTGTATAAATAGGCGTAATTTTATCTCTTAAGTGGTCAATATGTCGTCTCCAGCTCAGCGTGGAATCCAAAACAAGTCCTAGGTAGTTTACATCTTCGACTTTTTCCACGTTTTCACCGTTTATACGAAAGTTTAGATTTTCAATATTTTTATTTCTTTGTTTGAATAGCATATATTTAGTTTTATCTATATTAATTTTTAATCTATTAAATATTAACCAATATAAATATTCAGGCAAGGTTGCCAACAAACAAATTAAGGTTTTTTAACACAATTATGAAAAATATGTTAATATGCTCTTCAACTTATTGAGCAACTTTTTAAACTAAACTTACCCATCCATTAAGGAATTTACTATTGGTTTAGTACTGTGTTCAAAGACTTCTGCATTTTCTACATTCATATCAAATATTCTGTGAAAGGTGAATTGTATGTGTTTCTGAGTTTTTTTTGAGAAGTCCCTATATTTCTGCTGTACACCATGATAAAAAAAAGGTTCTGCATCCTCTTTTGGGTCGAATATTAGTAAGTTTTCATCAACCACTCTTACAACAAACCTTAAAGGAAAAAACTTAGTAACCTTTATAACTAAACTACCACGTTCAATAATTATACCTGTGATTATACCCATTTTCTCTAGAATTAGAAGGCCGTACTCTAACAACAACTTGGATGTTTGATCTGGATGTTGAAGTTTTTTTTGTGATTGATTGGAGTTTATTTAATCTACTTAATGGTCGACTTTTTGTTAAATTATTCTTTTTATGGGTCGATTTTATAATATCACTTCTAGATTTCATCAGAACTATTGTACTGAGATGCCTGTTCACCAAATTCGAAGTATCAAATTTGACAATTTTATTTTATAATTTGTTATTAGTATTTTGTCATTGGCTTGGCAAGATTGATTTATAAAGTAATATATTGAAATCAACTTATCAGACATTCAAGTGGTATTTAATTAGATATGTTTTAATCCTAATAATTAATGAAATTAATAATATAGACGTATCATCTAATGAAACATTTGAGTAGGTACTGTGTTATTCAAATATTAAATAAATTTTTTGCTGTTCAATTCATACATTTCGAAATATTGATACATCAAAATAACATTATTACGAAATAAATCTGGATATTTCGAAATATTAGAAATGATGCCACTTTATTAGTCACATTTATCCTGAATTCTCTATTTTAGATACAACTTAGAATTATCTACCTAACACTTATTTTCAGAAAAACATAAATGCAAAACTGAAGTATGTAATGTGATATATATGTACACATTAGTATTTAGGTTCAGAGTATGTACTTGTAATTCTCACTATCAATTCATGGGCGAAATTGCTCACAAATGTTAAATTTGATGTTTCACTAGGTAAACTTGAATATTTGATAAAAATCGGTATACCTAATGGTTTATCCAAAATCGAATTTGAGATCTATCTTAAACGTATTACGTATCATACTACACTAAAATTAAGAAATTTTCTGCAGAAAACGATATATTAACATTATAATTTTACCCAACCCATGTGGCATAATATCTTATAAACTTTTCATCTACCTCATTTGAAAGTGTGTTTTGAAACCATTTCACTATAGATATATCTGGTTATGTTTGTTATCTATTACCTGCCATTAACATAAGAGGCCTCGGTAGACCAGGCGGTAAGGTTTACCGCTTGTAAACCGAGCATTGTGGGTTCGAGTCCCACCTTGCTCTTGGGTGTTGTGTATATCCAGAATTCAATGTTTATAGATTTAAGAGAAATTGTTGGGTAATGTGCATCGTTCACAAGCCCATTGGCCGTTCGGAACCGGCGTTAAACTGTAGGTCCCTCGAGATAAAAAAAAAAAAAGAAAACCAGCTGCGCCATTGTTTGTAAAATAGTTCCATATGATATAGTGATATGTTTTTCACTCGACTTTATTATTTGTAACTTTGTTATTAACAATTTTATGTAGAAAATCGCGTTTTTTTAGTTTTTTGCTTATAAAGTTGAAACTATCACAGTAATCGTGATGGCGTCTACAGACTAATTGTAGAAAATGAAAAGACGAAGAAAATGAGTGGTCGGACGACTCATCAGACCCTTAGTTTAAGAGAAAATCGGATAAAACCATCCAAAATGCAGTTTTATCAAAAATTCATAAATCGGTTATTTTTCGAGTTGTAGTGTAGATCCTCCGGTCAGTATTAGTTATTAACAGTATTATATAAACTTCATTTATGCGAAGAGCAGGAACTGTCCGATGCATAGTTTTTAATCTGTGGCCATCTAAATATTTTACTATGCAATTTTCCAGCAGACCTGAATGCGACAGGTATGGTCCGATTTCAATTTACAAACAAGATTTTCAAATTAGAATTCTTATAGTTCAAAACGTTCATCTTGGTTTTACATGAAAACGCTGAGAAATATGTTAAAAATGAAGCTGAACATGACGAAAAAGGGCCGAGCGCGTGATAGTAGTTGAAGAGTGGGGGTAGAGTAGCAGGCAAGGAGAAGCATGACATTCGAAAGCGTCGGCACATGATAGTAACTTCGTCATGTTCAGCTTTATTTTTAACATATTTCTCAGCGTTTTCAAATAAAACCAAGATGAACGTTTTGAACTATGAGAATTCTACTTTCAAAATCTTTTTTGTAAATTGAAATCAGACCATACCTGTCGCATGGAAAATTGCATAGTAAAATATTTAAATGGCCACAGATCAAAAACTATGCATCGGACAGTTCCTGCTCTTCGCATAAATAAAGTTTATGTTAATAACTAATACTGACCGGAGGATCTACGCTACAACTCGAAAAATAACCGATTTATGAATTTTTGATAAAACTGCATTTTGGCTGATTTTATCCGATTTCCTCTTAAACTAAGGGTAGGGTTGCCATCCGTCCGGGTTTCCCTGGATTTGTCCTAGTTTAGGGGGCGTCCGGGGGTCGTCCGGGCGCGGCTTTCAAAATATGTCCGGGTAAAACCCGGACAAATTTTGTGTCCGGGTGTGTGAAGCTTGAGAGTCAGTGACGGAGATGAGCTATTAAATGCAAACCAGTTTTAGCCGAATTTTTTCGAAACATCTATATTTTAAACTGCTCAAAATTGCATAGTAATATTTTCGTATACCAGCTGACAATGCGAATGTAGAATGAGTTTTTTCGCCAGGGTCGCAGTAATGGAGGAAGGAGAGAAACTTGCTAAATACACATACGCTTTCTTCTCTGATCAAAATAAAGTCTAATTTTAAAGACTTGAGTTGCTCCGACTTTTACAAATTCATGATGAAAAATAGGTGAAGACATTTTGGAAAAATTGGCAAGTCTGAAAAATTCCAAGTTAAGTTGAATTAGTAAAAAGAACTTGATCTCGTTAAAATTAAAACTTGTTACTTACTTTTGATTTATAGTTAATAAATAATTTAGACTTTTGGGTACCTACCTAACCTATCTAACCGAACTAGATGACCTATCCGACTTTTACAAATTCATGATGAGAAATGAAGACATTTTGGGAAAAATTGGCAAGTCTGAAAAATTCCAAGTTGAGTTGAATTAGTAAAAAGAACTTGATCTCGTTAAAATTAAAACTTGTTACTTACTTTTGATTTATAGTTAATAAATAATTTAGACTTTTGGGTACCTACCTAACCTATCTAACCGAACTAGATGACCTATCCGACTTTTACAAATTCATGATGAGAATTGAAGACATTTTAGGAAAAAATGGCAAGTCTGAAAAATTCCAAGTTGAGTTGAATTAGTAAAAAGAACTTGATCTCGTTAAAATTAAAACTTGTTACTTACTTTTGATTTATAGTTAATAAATAATTTAGACTTTTGGGTACCTACCTAACCTATCTAACCGAACTAGATGACCTATCCGACTTTTACAAATTCATGATGAGAAATGAAGACATTTTGGGAAAAATTGGCAAGTCTGAAAAATTCCAAGTTGAGGTGAATTAGTAAAAAGAACTTGATCTCGTTAAAATTGAATCTTGTTACTTACTTTTGATTTATAGTTAATAAATAATTTAGACTTTTGGGTACCTACCTAACCTATCTAACCGAACTAGATGACCTATCCGACTTTTACAAATTCATGATGAGAAATGAAGACATTTTGGGAAAAATTGGCAAGTCTGAAAAATTCCAAGTTGAGTTGAATTAGTAAAAAGAACTTGATCTCGTTAAAATTAAAACTTGTTACTTACTTTTGATTTATAGTTAATAAATAATTTAGACTTTTGGATACCTAACCTATCTAACTAGATGACCTATCCTATAATTTACTATTACAATGTAGAATCTAGTCTATTTGATTTTAGATCTACCAAAAATTATCTTCATGAGTTATTTTTTATTTGATGATACCAAAAAAGAGAGAAAGCTGTAAACTATGTATAATAGAATTTTATTTGTTTTTTTGTTGTTCTGTTTATATGGCAAACAAGCGGTTTGAAGTTTAAATAAATGAAAAAATTAAAATATAAACAATGTTTTATTTTATTCAAAAAAAAATTTTTACGTGGTGTCCGGGGAAAAACAAAATTTCACAGAAATGTCCGGGGTTTTCAAAATTTTTGTCCGGCATCGGCAATCTAGGTGATGGCAACCCTAACTAAGGGTCGAATCGAGTCGTCCGACCTCTCATTTTCTTCGTCTTTTAATTTTCTACAGTTAGTCTATGGACACCATCACGATTTCTCTGATAGTTTCAACTTTATAAGCAAACAACTAAAAAAAACGCGGTTTTCTGCATAAAATTGTTAATAACAAAGTTACAAATAATAAAGTCGAGTGAAAAACATATCACTATATCATATGGAACTATTTAACAAACAATGGCGCAGCTGGTTTTCTTCTAACACTTTTTACATGAACAAATCACTATAGCTTGGCCTAGTTGGTCCGAAGAGAATTCGAGCGTCGACTGACGCGCCTCTTCGGTTCGCCACGCCGTAGTACGCGGGCTGCCATTGAAACTAATGTAAACTTCTCGGGCGAAGAATCTTCGCGACGCTTCCGTTCGCGACGCTTCCGATAAGTGCGCGTATACCTTAAAACTGTAAGTCCCTTGAGATAAAAAAAAACTTCTTCCCATGGAAAAAAAGTTAAAAAGACGTATTTCGTTGTTGAGCTAGTCGAATATATATTAATTGTAACTGAACGATTGAATAGTTTTAAGTTATTTCTACCATTGATATTTAATATTGAACGACTAATTAGTAATAAATAGGTACTGATTTATTTGTATCACAATCATAGTTGACTACCACACACTCACATATTATTTGTGAGTGTACGGAGATATAGCGAAATTGTTTTTACGGCGAAGAACAAGTTATATAAAAATGAGCAACTGGGTGTTCAGAAAAAAAATTATCAATGTTTTTTATGTATTTTAAAACTTTATCATAATATATTGAATCTCCTGAAATTTTTTTTTAATTATAAACAATTTAAAATTCATAAAATTTTATAAAGAATCGAGGGACTCTACAATTTGGTGCAATAATTAATTATAATATCTACTTTTCTTTAGTCATGTGTGATAGAGAATTTATATATGCTAATTCCTATAATAAATTAGATGTATATAACATCTTGTGAAACATTCAAAAACATTTTTTTGCGAGTTGTTGTTCTAGTACCTATTCGTACATAATGGTACAGAGCAAAACAGGATAACTTCTCCTGTCTGATATTTTAGACAAATTTATCATTTTATTGACGATAACAAGAATAAATCGATTAAAAGTCAGAACACTGTATCAGCTGTGGGCTACGATGAGTAGAAATTAACATTGTGACGTCACACGCGCTCAGGTTTGTTCTATAACTTACTGACGGCGTGTTTGCAGTACTGGATTCAAAAATTTACATATGGTATATATATATGGTCTTTCCATTTATCATAAAAAAATTTCAAAACCCTATTTTATCTCATAAAAAAGAATATGAAAATGTTGCCAATGAGCATATGTAGATTTTCCTGCTATTCAAATTTATTATTGCATTTTAGTTCTTGGGTTGCCGACTATTTTTTGTAGAATATGTCAGTTGACTAGCTTTTCAACAAATTCGCTGTGAAAGAACTCAACAGACGTTCCTAGTATTCGAAGATATTTTTGGCTAACTCATATGATTCATTAAACGTTTAACATAACTGTTTCTTTTAAAATTTTAATGAAAATTCTGGATGAAAAATTATTCTAATTGTTCATTCGTTGTCGGAATGTCGTTTCAATAAGTCGTGTTAACTTCGTGTCCTCGATGATAACGAAATTAAGTGGTTAAAAAGTTGAAGCTAAAGGATTAGTAAGTATCAGGATCCTTGTTAGTGAACCATAAATCTGAATGTGAAAAACTCTTATAGAATATTTGAATAGTTTTCGAGAAAATAGTCATAGACTGTAATAAACATAACAATAAAATCAAAGTAATATTGAGTTCGTGCGATATGGATAAATATAAAAACGGAATCTTTTAACATCAGATAAGATAAAATCACACGCATGGAGTGTGCGGATTGTAATATCTCTAGTCGGGAAAGAAGTTTGTTTTGTTGTGACGGATGCCGGTCAACCAGATGTGAAAAATGTGCGAATTTAACTGCATCAGAGGTCAAGGTCCTAGAGTTAAAAACAAAAAGAACTATGAAGTTTCTTTGTCAGGATTGTACGAAATTTAACTCCCACAGATTACTTCAAGCCATTATTGAGGAGAAAGATAATGTAATAGCTGGCAAAAATAAAATTATAGAATTATTAGAAAGACAGTTGGAGAATTTGAGTGTAAAAAAGGATAATATGGTAGGAAGCTATGCAGAGAAAATAAAGGGCACAGGAATACTCCAGGAAAAAAACCTTCCCTGTCTAATAATTAAACCGAAGAAGAATCAAGATTGCCGTGAAACTAATAAAGATATTCAAAAGAATATAAATCCGGCCAGATGTGGTATTGGAATCGCTATGTCCAAAAATATAAAAAATGGTGGTGTTCTGTATAGATGTACTACCATGAAATCATTAGAAAATATGAAGAAGCAGGTGCAAAAATCTATGAGCTCGAAATATGATACAGAGGAAACCAAATTGAGAAAGCCACAGGTTACAATATCAAATATAAATGGAAACACTACTTTGGAAGATATAATTATTGGGCTGAAAAATCAAAATGATCTGCTGAAGGATGAAGAAGATCCTACTATCAAGGTTTTTAAAGAAGCAAAAAATGGAGAAGCAAATTATGCAGTGATGGAATGCAGTGGCAGTATGTACAAAAAACTCATGGAAATGGGAAAAGTTAATATAGCATATAATAGATGTCCTGTATACGACAACAATAAGGTGCTGACCTGCCTAAAATGTTTGGGATATAATCATAAATTGAAAGACTGCTCTCTGCCTGTGACGTGTGTGAAGTGTGCCGGTAACCATAAAAAAGTGGATTGTAAATCAGCTGAAAAAAAATGTGCTAATTGTGCTCGACAAAATCAAAAGTTCAAAACAAACTTAGATGTGAGCCATGCTGCGGATGATGAGGGTGAATGCATGGTGTTCAAGAAGGCGTTCCAGCAGGCTAGAGACAGAATTGATTTTGGTTCGTAAAGGAGGGGGATCTTTTTCTTTTATTGTTGTCTTTTTTCTTCTTAACTTCTTCTTATCTCCCATGGCGAACTATATAGATATAGATAATGACATAAATGAATTGAATAATGAGATTGAGTGTGCCACTACTGAACAATTAAATTTCAATCTAAACAATTATCAAATTAATATACTTCACGTCAATATTAGAAGTCTGCACGCGAATATTGCTGCTCATGAAGCTTACATTCAAAGTCTAGATACTAAACCTAAAATAATAGTTTGCTCTGAAACTTGGCAATTAAAAAACCTTAATCTTTATAGAATTGATAATTATGAAATATATTATAACTTTGGATCTTTGAATGTTGCTGATGGAGTTGTAATGTATGTTCACTGTGATTTGGTTCATTCAACTGAAATTTTTGATCATAAAAACTATAAAATATTAAACTGTGATATTAAGTTTAATGAAACTTGTACTGTACAAATATCTGCTCTATATAAGAATCATGATCTAAGTAATGAGATATTTAATGAGGCTATACATGAGTTGATCTCCGGGACCGGTAAATATACACATATAGTTATAGGAGACTTTAACACAAGTGTTTTGGTGGTTGGAGATGAGTCTGAGGAACTACTAAATAATTTTTATTCTGAAGGGTATTTACCGATGTTCAAATCAGTTACTAGGCATAATGAAGGAGGTGGTACCTGTATAGACAATATGTTTATAAAATCTGAACTGGATGCCTACCCTATTAAACATTCCCAAGTTTTGACTGATCATTACTCCCTCTACTGTGCTTTCAACCTGCAGATAACTGAGACTAAAAATGAATTTAAAAAAATTAATTATAACAAACTCAGAAAAGTAATGTCAAGATTCAATTATAAATTTTATGATGAGTGTACTGATCCTAATGAAGGTATAGAATTATTAATTAAACAAATGCAGACTAGCATTAAACTTGCAACTGAAAGTAAAAGTGGCACTAAAAATATTATTATGAGAAAACCTTGGATGACATCTGCAATTTTGAAATCTATAAAGCATAAAGAAAGTCTATATAATGAATGGAAAAAAAATAATAACTTGAGTAATAAAGATAGGTACACTGCTTACAACAAAGTATTACAAAAAACAATTAAAGAGGCGAAAAATTCATTTGAAATAGCAACAGCAGAATCTTGTTGTAAAGAACCTAAAAGCACTTGGAATTATATAAACAATAAATTAGGAAAAAAGAAAAACAAAATAAAAATAAGCAAAATCGCAGATGGTGAAAATATGATTACTGAGCCAGCTAGAATAGCTGACTCTTTTATTGAATTTTTTACTAATATCGGTGAAGAATATGCTAATAACATAGTCTCACCCAGTCATGGGGTATTGGTCAATACAAATGATAGAAACTGTGAGTCTATAGTATTTTACCCTGTAAGCGTAATTGAAATTTCAAATATTATCACCAGGCTGAGGCATCGGGGGGGAGGAGCTGATGGTATTCATTCAAAGATATTAAAAAACATTAAACAATTTATTAGTCCAGTGCTTGAAATAATCTTTAATTTATGTATTTCTAAGGGCATTTGGCCCGATGCTCTTAAAAAGGCTGAGATATTACCGATACATAAAAAAGGAAGTAAACTGGAAATAACCAACTATCGTCCAATCTCACTCATTTCTAATCTAGCCAAGATATTTGAGAAGTTGATTCACAACAGACTATATAAATTCTTGATAAAAAACAAAATGATTAGTGAAAAACAATATGGTTTTCAAAAAAATAAAGGTACACTAAATGCACTAGAGAATGTTTTACAGTCTATATATACTAATTTAGATAATAAAAAGAAAATAATAGCTACTTTTATTGATTTGAGCAAAGCATTTGACACAGTGGATCATAAAATCCTATTTAAAAAAATGGAATTGATGGGAATAAGAGGTGTACCTTTACAATTGCTCAAGGACTACCTAACAAATAGGAAACAAAGAGTAATATTAAATGGTACAAAAAGTATAAGTAAGGTAGTTAAGATAGGTGTTCCTCAGGGCTCGGTGCTGGGTCCGCTGCTCTTTTTAATTTATATCAATGACATTTTCAAATATTGTGAACATATTTTTGCATATGCGGATGATACTGTAGTACTGAGCTTTGAGGACGAATGGGATGAATCAGCAAGATTAATGAATATATACCTAAGTCGACTGAATCTTTGGTTCTGTCAAAATAAATTAACTTTGAATATAACTAAAACCGAATACGTAACTTTTGGATGCTATACAGACAGTGTACCTGAGTTATTAGTAATAAAAATTAATGAAAACCAAATAAACAGGAATACTAATGTTAAATATCTGGGGATAATTGTAGATTTTAATCTAAAATGGGATTTGCATATCCAAAAAATAATAAGCAAAATAAGATACTTTCTATATATTGTTAAAAAATTGCAACATTTACCTCTGAAAATACTTGTCTTGATATATTATGCATATGTTCATAGTATAATAAATTATGGATTAATCATATGGGGAGGAGCTTATAAAACTAAGTTAAGACCGTTAGAGAAAATCCAGAATAAGTTCAAAGATATCCTGAAACTAGATACACTATTAACAATAGAACAAATGTACATTAGTAGATGTATATTATTTCATTATGAAAACTTAAAGATGCAATTTATGAATTCTGTGAGCAATACTAGATATAAAAAACTGCCTATCCTGTCATATGATTTAACTCTTGCTAAACAAAGTTCTGTTTATACTGCTATCAAATTTTATAATATGTTATCTAATGATCTTAAAATAGGAAATCCTAAAAAGAGAAACTTTGTTAATAAATTGAATAAATATATAGTAGAGAAGGAACTTGTGAGGAACTGAATGAGACAAAAGAAATAAAAGCAAATTACAGGTGTACTTTAATCAATAATAATAATAAGAAAAAAAAAATTGGAACAGTTTAGATTGTTTAAGTAACTTAGCTTTAGTATAGTTTTTGTTTGTTAAGTTAGATGTAAGTTACCTGCTCCTGTGCACAGAGGATACAAGCCTCTCTACAGGTTTTATGTATATTTGCTCTGATGAGTATGTACAAGCAGTTTTCAATAAATTAAATTAAAAAATTAAATTAAATTAAATAAATTAAATTAAAAAATTATTGTCGAATATATCTAGACTTTTTTTAACTAGTGAATATGTTATATGTTCGTTAAATTGTTTGTTACTGGCCGATTTATTCCTCCTAGAATTCATATTTTCATAGCCGAAATATGTCACTCACTATTCAACATAAATACACATTAAAACCATTATAGTAATTAAAAGTGAAACAATAATTTCAAAGGGAAAATACTATTACACTAATTCAACGTGGTAGATTAGAATATAATAACACATCTATAATAATTATACTAAAATCGCTTATAATACACACTGCAACTGTGTTATTATAGACAAAACATGGTCAGGCAATTTATTCTATACTAAGCAATTATCAATGCTGATTTTTTAAGAAGACATGGTTGTCTGCTATCTTTAAAATATTTAATGAAAAGTTATATTGTTCAGTTTTTATGTTGAAATTTAGGAATTTCAGAAGATCTCTGCAGACACAGTTAGAAAGCTCATCAGAATTTGTAAGTGCATTCGGTTGATGTTAGGTTGGCGGCTGTTCCTCTTGTCACTATCGCAATTTCTATGTAGATATTTCATGTGGTTTTGGCAGATGTACAAGCTTTGTGAATCTCTTCAGCACGTCCCAATTGACTTAGGTAGTTGAAAATTTTGATGTAAAAATGAACAAAAATTATGGGAAAATATGACCTCAGTATCGGAGCTGTACTGCTCACGTATTTTTCTATTTCTGAAGCAATCTGCAACGAAAATCTTGTATATTAATCCAACTATTCGCACCCTGATTCAATCAGTTAGGCATTGAAAATTATGTTGAACAATCCTGAGAATAATACATTATCGAAATATCGAATATCCAGTTTAATTGAATAGGATTCGTCTCATTTGATGAAAATTATTTAGACCATTTTCTACTCAGGTGCTCATGAAGAAAATTATTTTGTATGATCTTATTTTCATGAACTATGATTGAAGCAATACATTTCCTCGAAAACAAATGATTATATATATATATATATATATATATATATATATATATATATATATATATATATATATATATAGATATATTGATATGGTTTATTTATTTGAAATATTAATATAGAAATATATGATATTATATAAAAATAGAATTGATCAAGAAAAGGAAAAACTTCAATAAACTTCAGCAGATGTTAGAAAATGATAGATGATTGTAAATAAACATGTATATCTAATCAACGATATAAGATTTGAACATACGAAAAGAAATAATTATGAAAGTTATCTACAACCGTGCATATATTATGTTTTTACACACCTATATTAGTGCGGTAACTATTATTTTAACGCACTAGTGCGGTAAAAATCAGTTTAACGCACTAGTGCGGTAAAAATCATTTTAACGCACTAGTGCGGTAAAAAATTATTAAAACAATTTTTGTTGAAAAAACCTCGGACTTCTTCGGTTTATTGCCTATGGTTTTTCTTTTCAAATAAGCTATTAATCTTGTAAATTTGTCTATCTGCATATTCTTTTTTATGGACAAGGTGGACTTCAGCATTGAATAATAGCACAAAAGCGACTTCTTTTCCTTGAACTTATCTTCAAAATAGGTAATTAATGTTTTCCACTTTTTTATGGGAGCACCATTCGATTAACATATCATAGGCCTTTTCGTAGCGAATTCCGGATTTCTGTGGTAGCAAGTTCGCCGTAGCAGCTTCAACTAGCCGTGAAATCTCCATATTTTCGACTGACATTTAGACTGACAACTTCAAAGTGCCGTTGATTTTTTTTGTCGCTATGACATCCTAATTTTCATAACAATAAAAAAAGTTAAAACATTGCTGGTTACCAAGTTGGGAAATTTTAGACTATAATTAATTTGTATTTAATCAAAACGAACGGTTGTAGATAAAATAGTATACATAACTCGCGTGGTAAAGGTTTTTAGCACACTTAAGTGAATGAAAAGACTCGCCTGCGGTTCGTTTTTCAAATTTCACTTAGCGTGTGCTAAAAACCTAGTTACCACACTTATTATGTAATATACTATTTCAATATTGATGCCATGTATTTGGACAGTTGATAGAGTGGAGATTGAATGCATGAAACTATCGGCCTTAGAGGAATTGTGTATTTTGGGGAGGCCGTAGATTTTTGGTGGTAGGCTGTTGTGTATTGTCAATTGTTTGCTTGTCATTGGAGATATGTAATTTTGTTGTGTCCGCAGTTTTATGATTTTATTGTTCTCATTCTGTATGGTTTTTGTAAGATCGCGTTTTATTTTCTTGTAAGTTTGTGTATCATGTAATATTTCCTGCATTTTTTCCTCATATGTTACCGTGTTCATTATGACTGTTTTGTTACCTTTGTCTGCTCGTGTAATTATTATGTCTTTATTTTTCCTATTTTGACTACTGGACATACTGATACAAACATATAGACCAAAAAATTCACCGAATAAAATAACAACACGGTACAATGACATTACCACACACTCACAAAACGAAAATCGAATGACAATTGAACATGAGTTCGTACAATGCTGAAGCTACAGCAAATAAAACGAGGACATAATATTTCCTAGGTAGGTAAATAATTAATAATTGAGATCTAATTGTATTATAGTTTATCAAGCATACTGAATTCTTACAGCATTCGAACTGGAATACACCACCACAAAGTTTCCATATATTAAGCATATTTTGAACTCCATTGATAAAGGGGACAAAAATTCCCCGAAACGTATGAATACTATATTTTTCTTCAATAAATCAGACCTGTTATTACCACAAACACTTTCTTTTCTTATATCAATAATAGACAGGAACAAATACTTTCACACACACACACACACACACACATATATATATATATATATATATATACAGCGTGATTCATTGATATGTGTAAATATTTTAACGGGAAAATTTTGAGCTCAAAATATGAAGATCTAACTCAATTTGCTTATACAAAATATTTCTGCTTACTGATTTACAGGGTATTTTATTTAGATTATTGAAAATGAATTTTGTTCATTACTTAAATTCTGCTTGATATTTCTTTATGATATTTGGCAGTAAGTTAAAGTAGTTTGGAACACATCAAATAATAGTGAAGAAGACTTTCTCGCTATCACCATTGGCGTATGGCAGGGGCACGGAAAGAGTTCTCGTTTCCTAAATTCTACGCCACTGGCAGAATTGTCATTCTAGTATAATTTTTCGTTTCTTCAATATTTTCTCTGTGAATAAAGTACTTTTTTTATCGTAACGCTAGAGCAACCATTTTTCGAGATATTTAACGTTGAACATATGGCTGCACAATTCTTTTGATTTGTATGTACGAGTCGTGTCGGTGTTTTTTGTCATACGATTGGATGTATTACGTGAAACAAACATTATATCATAAAGAAATATTAAGCAGCATTAAAGTGATGAACAGAATTAATTTTTAATAATCTAAATAAAACACCCTGTAGATCAGTAAGGAGAAATATTTTGTGTAAACAAATTGTGTTAGATTTTCATATTTCGAGCTACAAAAAAAAAAAAAATATATATATATATATATATATATATATATATATATATATATATATATATATATATATATATATATATATATATATATATATATATATATATATATATATATATATGTATATATATATATATATATATGAAATGGTGAAATCCCCATGTGAGTTCATATTAATAAGTTAGAAAAGAAAACACAACTCTCACAACTCCAAAGGTTTTGAATGTTTATTTAATTGCTACTAGTTTCGCGAAATTTTTCTTCGCATCCTCAGGCAACAGATGGCTGTAAGAGAATTATTCAAATGAAGAGCAATGCAAAAATACCAACCATAATGACTTACAGTGGACCACAGGGGTCAAACTTAAGACATGTCAAAATTTCCGGTGTCAAAAATTAAAATATGCACAATATGAAATGGAAGCGCTGGACGGATACAATACTTGCTCACTTAAATAAATAAATAAATATAAGCAAACACAAAATACAAAAATAATAATGACATTCACATGCGGACAATTAGTAAAATCTTAGAAATTGATAGAAATCAGATGCTTATTTATTTAAGTGAGCAAGTATTGTATCCGTCCAGCGCTTCCATTTCATATTGTGCCTATTTTAATTTTTGACACCGGAAATTTTGACATGTCTTAAGTTTGACCCCTGTGGTCCACTGTGAGTCATTATGGTTGGTATTTTTGCATTCCTCTTCATTTGAATAATTCTCTTACAGCCATCTGTTGCCTGAGGATGCGAAGAAAAATTTCGCGAAACTAGTAGCAATTATATAAACATTCAAAACCTTTGGAATTGTGAGAGTTGTGTTTTCTTTTCTAACTTATTATATATATATATATATATATATATATATATATATATATATATATATATATATATATATATATATATATATATATATATGTATATATATACAGGGTGTCCCAAGTTCGAGTGCCTATTAGACGTTTCTGGAGAACTAGACATATTTGAAATCTGAAAATTGGGATTATGATATTGCTCGAGATTCTCTACAGAGCTAAAATATTTTCGGAGCTCAAGCACTTCAGGTTATACAAGGAGTGAAAATAACTTTTATTAAAAGTTTTGTTTCTCAAGTTTTTCGTTCCCGATATGATGAAGTATTCAATTCTGCGTACCTTTCTGTTGACACCATTGCATTTGTTCGAATAGTTTTCGAAATAACGGAAAAAAACCCCAAAAAAAGTCAAATATGTGTAGTCAGTATTATGTTCATTATTCTTATTTCCAACATGCTAAGCGTAAGCCGTTTTTACGACATCGAAGAGGAAGAATGTGGAAAGGTCATGCATTTCATGAATTTTGGAAATATCATCACAGGGTGTTTCAAATTTTGTGTCGAAAATTGTGATCAAAAATTGGCCATAACTTCTGTTTTTCAAATTAGAACCCTATTTTTTTATGATTGCGTTGGATTCTGCGAAGAAAAATAATGATAGTTTTTTAACATGATTGTGCTACTTAATTCAATAATTTCTGCGTAGAGTAAAATTCATCGAATCCAAAAAGATTCGACGAATATTCTTATAAAACCATAGGAACATTCTGTAACCATAGAAGATAAATTATCTATTAATTATTCACAAGTGTCAGGTCTGATTATTTCGATTTAACAAAATGAATCGCTATTCTAATAATGAAATTCTAAATCTATTTTTTATACATGGTGAATGTGACAGAATTATTAGTAGAACCTGCTGGGCTTTCAACGAGAAGTATCCCCATTGAAAGATAAATGGGGATGACGGAGAAGATCTTCCGAAAATATGTTTCAAACTTATAAAGTTTTGGAAGTGTAATAGCTCCTAAAGAATATAAAAGAAGTGTAGTTGATGATGAGGAGAATGAAATCAGTGTTTTGACTTATTTCGAAGCGAATGAAAGTGCATCTATTCGATGTGCAGCTCATGAAACCGATGTAAGCAGAAATTCAGTGAACCGAATTTTGAAGAAACACAAAATGCATGACTATAAATATGAGAAAGTTCATACATATGATCCAGGTGACTACATGAAAAGGCTAAATTGAGTAGAAGAATATTCGAATGAAAATGATGAAAATGTTTTGAAAACGATCATTCGGACAGACGAAGCTAAATTCAATAATGAAGGACTATTCAATAGAAAAAATTGCAACATTTGGAAAAGTGAGAATCCACATGAAAAAAGACAGGGAAATCCCCAGAACAAATTTAGTTTTAATGTGTTCGCTCTTTTAATGAACAATAAAGTGCGGTACTACATTTATAAAGAAAATTCAAATTCACAAAAATTTTTGGAAATCCTGAGAACTTTTGTTTCTATTTTTTGGATGAATTACCGTTGAGTAAGTCGAGTACCGAATTTTATAAATTGGATGGAGCTCCGGCACATAGTTCGCTCGAAGTTTCGGAAGAACTGAATGCAATGTTTGGTAATCGGTGTATTGGACGCCGTTCTTCACTGTTTTGCCCCCAAGATTTCCCTTGGATTTTTATTTATGGGGTACAATAAAGAATAAAGTCTATGAATCTCCTATTGGAAGCTAAGAAGATTTGATACGTCGTGTTGAGGATGCTTTCCACTCAATAGAGGGGGAGGAAATAGAACGAGCGACTAACCGTGGTGTTTTAAGACGTCTTCGAAAGTGTGTGGAACAAAATAGCTATCATATTGAAACTTTTACCTGATCTTTTGTTTTGTTAATTTAAGTTTTGAAAAGTATTTCTATTTATTTATTATCATAATTTATTTATCATAATTTGGTGTACTGAAGTACCAAATCCATTTAATATGTTTTCCATTGAAGAGACGAATTTTCATTCGCTTCGAAATAATTCAAATCACTAATTTCATTATCCTCATCATCAACTATCCTTATTTCGTATTCTCTAGGTGCTCTAACACTTTGAAAACTTAAAAAGTTTGAAACATATTTTCAGAAATTGGAAATCAAATGGGGATACTTCTCAATGGATACTCGACATTCTGTGGCATTCACCATGAATTTGAAATAAATAATATGATTTGAAACTGTATTTGAATGTGTATTGCGTATAATTGAAAGAAAATAATATAAGAAATAAATCCAAAATCAAATAATTAAATAGCGACGGTTCATTTTGTGAAATCGAAAAATAATTTGACCTGCCACTTGTGAATAATTAATAGATAATTTATCTCTTATGGTTACATAATGTTCCTATGGTTTCATAAAAATATTTATCGAATCTTTCTGGATTCGATGAATTTGACTCTACGTACACCATAAATACGGAAAATCTCAAATAACTCAGAAACTATTGAATTTAGGAGCACAATCATGTTGAAGAACTATCATTATTTTTCTTTGCAGAATCCAACGCAATCATAAAAAAATAGGGTTCTAATTTGAAAAACAGAAGTTATGGCCAATTTTTGATCACAATTTTCGACACAAAATTTGAAACACCCTGTAGTGATATTTCCAAATTTCATGAGATGCATGACCTTTCTACATTCTTCCTCTTCGACGTTGTAAAAACGGTTTACGCTTAGCATGTTGGAAATAAGAATAATGAACATAATACTGACTACATATATTTGAATTTTGTTGGATTTTTTTCCCGTTATTTCGAAAACTATTCGAACAAATGCAATGGTGTTAACAGAGAGGTACGCAGAAATGAATGCTTGATCATATCGGGAACGAAAAACTTGAAAAACAAAATTTTCAATAAAAGCTATTTTCACTCTCTGTATAACCAAAAGTGCTTGAGCTCCAAAAATATTTTAGCTCTGTAGAGAATCTCGAGCAATATCATAGTCCCAATTTTCAGATTTCAAATATGTCCAGTTCTCCAGAAACGTCTAATAGGCACTCGAACTTGGGACACCCTGTATATATATATATATGAAAAACTTGGTTCACGGAATGAACCGCGTAAAAGATTTGAAAAATCTCGACGTTTCGGCTCCTTTTGCGAAGCCATCTTCAGGAGAATTAGAAGGTAAATAATTCAGACTCGTGGCCTCAATCTGCCTACTCCACGAATCGAATTAGGAGGAATCGGAAACAATACGATTGCGTGGTCTCAACCTGCCTACTCCACTAACCGTACTGCTTCCTGTCAACTCTGAAGTCTCAATCTGCCTACTCTTCAGAGTCAACTGACGGGCCGATCGTCGCGTGGCCGTATTTATAGGGGAGGGGGGTGGGTACTCACGCTCATCAGTGCGGGATGCACTCTGATTGGGTGTGACATGGCGACCACTCAGAAGTGGTTTCCATGCTGATGGGAGTCTGTGACTGTCATCTCTGGTGTTCAAACAATTTGGACGTTTTTCTATTTCTACAGCTTCACGGAAAATTCGGGATTTGAAAGATCGGACGGGAGCAATAGTTCTTGTATTGGGGAAATCGATAATGTGGCCTGTTTGGGTGTGATGTTGGGAAAGGGCGTTGGCGATATCTGAGTGTCTTACCGAAAGTGAATGTTCTTTGACACGGACCTGAATTCGTCGGTTCGTTTGTCCTATATAGGAACGAGGACAATTGGAACAGGGAATCTCATAAACACCGTGATTTTCGTTAGGAATTTTATCCTTGACGGATCTGACCAGATGGGAGAGTTTTTGTTGAGTAGTGAATATTGTTTTGATGTTTGTATTTTTTAGAGATCTTGCGATCTTATCTGTTACTCCTTTGATGTACGGAAGAAATAATTTAGGTGTAAATTCTTGTTCAGTGGGATTGGAACGAGGTAGAGGTGGGGTGATGTTTGTGTGTTTGCGTATGCTCTTGTTGATTTGATATGTGTTGTAACCGTTCCGTAATAATATATGTTTTAGAGTTTTGAGTTCTGATTCACGGTGTTCGTCGTCAGATAGTCGAATGGAACGGTAGATTAGGGTATTAACTACAGAGTTAAGTTGAGAAGGATGGTGGTGAGACTGGGCGTTCAGATAACGGTTTGTATTGGTGGGTTTACGATAAACTGAATAGGAGAAGCCTTGGGATGGAAGTTTTTTGATCATGACATCGAGGAATGGCAAAGACCCATCGTTTTCCACTTCCATTGTGAATTGGATACTTGGATGTATGCCATTCAAATGATTCAAGAAGTGGAGCAACGAGTCTTCGCCATGGAACCAGATCGCAAAGACATCGTCTACATAACGTAGCCAGCATGAAGGTTTAAGGTCGAATGACGAGAGAGCTTGGGTTTCGAAATGTTCCATGAAAATGTTGGCTATGACGGGGGAGAGAGGGGATCCCATTGGGGCTCCCTTGATTTGTCTGAAGAAATTGCCTTGAAAGATGAAGTAAGTGTTGGCCATGCAGTGTTTGATCAGGGATAGGTTGTCTGGGGATATTTGATGTTTCGTGTCTAGGATGGAAAGTGTTTTTTCAATGGGGATATTTGTAAATAGGGAGACAATATCAAAACTAACAAGGAGATCAGTTGGGGTAATATCAATACTTTGAAGGAGTTCTATGAAGTGAAAAGAGTTTTTGACGTATGACTGGGTTTGTTCGGCAAGGGGTTGAAAGGTTTTGGCGAGATATTTCGCAAGAGGATGTGTTGGACAATTGTAAGCGCTGACAATGGGTCGAAGTGGAATATTAGGCTTGTGAACTTTGGGTAGACCATAAATTCGAGGGGTTCTAGAAGATTTTTCTCTTGGGATTAGAGACTTTTTTATTTCAGGTGGGAGATTCGATTGGTTGATACGAGATCTTGTGGTTTTCTCCAGGTATGTTGTCGGGTCATGAGTGATACGCTTATAGTCGGGGGTGTCAAGAAGATTGGACATTTTATCGAGGTAAGAAGAAGTGTTAAGAATGACAGTGGCATTGCCTTTATCGGCTGGGAGGACGACTATATTTTGGTCATTGTAAAGTTCTTTGAGAGATTGTCTCTCAGAAAAAGTGAGGTTGGGACGGGGTGGCCGACTTGTACGAAGAATTTTGGCGATGTCATGCCTGGCAGTTTCCGCTTGATCTGTTGGAAGATGGGAAATTGCTTCTTCTGTTTGGGAGATGATAGTTTCTATGGGGATGGATTTAGGTGTTATGGAATAGTTGAAGCCTTTCGAGAGTGCTTTTGTTGCGATCTCGGAAATTGGGGTGTCAGAATAATTGTGAACAATGGAGGAGGTATAAGATGAAGATGATTTTTGTGGTTTTTGGGAATTAATGAGTTTGGCTAGTTTATTTTTCTGGGTTAAGGTCTTTTGGTCGGCAAGATGTTGTGCCTTGGAGTTGGATAGGCGATCAAAAGTATCCCATAGGATTGGATGGACGTGGAAAGAGTGAAGGTGATGGAAAGTTTTGAGAAGTAGTTCGTTAGTGTGATTTAGGTTGCGTCTGGTAGTGTGAATGGAATCTCTAAGGAGGGCAAAACTTCTATTGAGAATTCGGGTTATGGAGGGGGATTTTGTATGATGCTTGAGCTGTAGAAATTTGGGAATGACACGATGGTCACGACATGATTTCAGAAAAGTGAGGTCACAGAGGAGACGATGTTTTCGGGATAAAAGGGAAGAATAGGATTTTGTGATTGAAAGAAATTTCTCTCCGTAGATGCGTATAAAATGTTCAGAAAGATTTCCGCGGTCGGAAGTATTTGAAAAACTTGGTTCACGGAATTATCAAAACTTTTGATAAAGCCACGAATGTCGTGGCGAAACGTCAACTTTTTAATAAAATCGATTTTTTTGATATTCAACAAGCCTGTTATTGCTAATAATTATCAAGATATATATATATATATATATATATATATATATATATATATATATATATATATATATATATATATATATATATATATATATATTATATGATTTCACTAATGAATTAGTCATTTGAATATTGTTGATATTGAGCAAAGATAACTTATATTATATAAACTTGTGAAAGCTCTCCGTTGAAAATCGTGTTCAATTCGTTGGCGAAATAAGTAAACATGGAAGAGATTACTGAAACTAACCGAATTGTTAAGGATGTCAAGTCATCAGATTTTGTTTTCGATATTTTAGGTAACATGTCAATATCCGTTGAAAAATCATTACTTCATTTCCCAGCAAATATATTCAGTCTTGAGGTAACCTGACATGAAACTCAGATGCTTCAATTTCACATTTTCGGATTGCTTTTTTTCTTGATGAAAAGAAAACAACGTAGAGTAGACCTTAACAGATGAACTTTATACATATACTATTAAATATATATATATATATATATATATATATATATATATATATATATATATATATATATATATATATATATATATATATATACAGGGTGTTCTACAAGCTCTATGACAAACTTTGACAGATGGTAGGTCACTTGATTTTAAACATTTTTTTTAATTGACAATACCGGTAGTCATCATCATATGAAATAACCACAAATTTGGTATCTAGGATTGTTATAGAAGTAGAATAAAACTTTTTTTGGCATTTTTAAACGAAAGTTAGTGGCAGGGAATTGCATGATAGCAAAATTTTCAAACTAGTAGCAAGATAAATGGAAATTAATTTCAAACAAAAAATATGACCGAACATGACAGAAATTAAATGACAGTATTGAAAAATACTCATAAACATTTGTATAACAGAATTAGTTAACAAACTTCTGTCTTGTATATTGAACCTCATTTTCGTATTTTTGAAAGACGTTATTTTCAGTATTTCGTTTTTTCCGTCATCAAAAAAAAATACCAAATATTGTAATATATATATATATATATATATATATATATATATATATATATATATATATATATATATATATATATATATATATATATATATATATATATGTATATATATATATATATATATATATATATATATAAATAGAAATTAATTTCAAACTAAACCTTCTAGGGCTTTCTAGTGTAAGTGTAGTTAAAAAACTGGATTATGAAGAACTTTTGAACCCTCGAGTGAACCCTAAATTGTGTAAGAGGGGTTTTGTTCATTAATTGAGGTGGTATTGAAAACCAGCATTTTGATTGAATAAACATCTTCATTGGCCTTCCGCCATTCAAATGGAGACAATTCTTGTTTGTAGAAAGAAGTAAGGAAAGTGTCATTTGAATGTTTCATTTATTTTTCATAACCGCCGCCATCTCAACATATTCAGGTTTTTCTCACCTCCACAGTCCTTACGAATTGACCTATTCAGTTGAGGCTATGTATGTTAAAATCAACAAAAGTAAGGCTAAAAAATGAGTTTCTCGTGTATTTCGAATACTAAATTTTTACCGATCCTCATAAGCGAAACCTTCAATTATTTGCTGAATAGAACAGGTATCAATGAACGAAAACTACAAATAAAATATATAAAGTCGTCCCTTTTTAGCCGCTCGGTCGTTATGAGAACAAATATCAATACGGGCGGTCTCTCAGACTCGTTTGGAACTTGAAAGGCTAACAAAAAAGAATATTTATAGCCTTTCACAGTTCGTTATTGACCTACGTAAAGAATGCTTTGTGATTCAATTGTTTTTTCAGCAGAAAAAAGTGAGCAACCGTTCATGGATATTTTCACATTCTTTGTAACCTGGTACAATTAAACGATAAAATTGAATGAATATACTTATTCATGAATACATGTTTTATTTTCTACCATTATTCTTTCAACAGTGAGTTACTAGTTCTTTTATTACTGATGAACATTTTTATTCATTAAAAATTAATTATAGTACGGTAGTTATGTGTTATGTTATTTAAAAAATCAAATATATATATAATATACGTTGCAGAAACTAGTAAATAAGTTTTTATTGATTTGAAATGTTTTATCTTGCAATATTAGAATATAGGCAAATTTATAGATGTAATTTTTCGAAATTTTTTGCACTTGTCGTCTTCATTAATAATTAATTATGAATTTACTTTTTGAAATAATTTGTCGAAAAAAAGCGTCTTTTCAGTTTTTGAAGATATTTCATAATTAAGCTTATTTTGCTATAATAATAGTATATTATATTCATCAACTTCATCATAACTTCATCAAAGGTTACTACTTCAATAGACATATAGTGTGTTTTTTTACTATAATACGATTCGAAAATTAGTAAAAAATATTATTGATATATGTACAGTATAATTATTATAAATATCAAGTCACGAAAATATCAGAATTAATAATCTTTCGGAAGGGTAGTATATTCAAAACTTTTATACAATGCAAGCCAAAATAGTTGATGGACTACTCATAACATTTGATACATAACTTTTTTCGAAAAACAATTGTGAAATAATATAAATGCAACTGTTTCGTGAAGTTTTGAGAAAGATTTATCAAAAATTTTCAGGAAGTTTTTTCAAAATTTTTCAGAAAGTTTCATCTTATATAGTGGTTTATCCTTAAAATATCCTATTCACTTAACAATGGTGCAATTTTGATTTGATCAGTTGTTATGTTTTTTATACATATATTGTCTCTTCTCTTTGAGAGTCAGAAAAAAAAGCGTGAAAGCAATAAAGATAAATATATAATTATTTGAGATTTTACTCAACCATGGGTAACGACGCTTAAGAGATCAATCATTAAAAGTTTAAGGTATTGATATAACGAATCATTGTACTCTGAACTCTATTCTAATAAATAATCAATTTTAATTTTGTTTTTATCTTAGATTGTCATGATTTTTGGGCTGCAGGAATCTGAAGGAAATGGAAATGAGGATAAGCAGAATACACTAAGGATCATGAAAACAATAAACCCAAATGTCAGCGAAAATAGTTTTAGACTGTACCGAACCGGGCGTCTCGCTGAAGGGTCTCGGAAACCCAGGCCTATAAAAATAATATTCAATACACAAGAGCAAGGCAACCAAATTATCCGCAATACGAAAATATTGAAGCAACAGGGCAGTTTCAAAGAAATTTTTGTGACAACTGATAAAACGCCCCTTCAAATGAAGCAATATAAAGATCTGAAAAACCAACTTGCTGAGCGTACACAAAATGGCGAAACAAACCTAAGAATAAAATATGTGAATGGTGAACCCAAAATAACAAAAAACCTTTAGAATTGTCCAAGCAGAAAAGCTCATCACACCTACTTTGTTACTTTCAAAATGTTCGTGGACTAAACACCAAAACCCGGGAATTCTTCACCTCAGTCGCAGCCTCTGAGTATCACCTTATAGCCATCACCGAAACATGGCTTCAGTCCAACGTTGAAAATGCTGAATTATTTGGGGGCAGCTATATGGTATTCAGGAGTGACAGGAATCTAACGGCAAACTCAGTAACGCGTGGAGGAGGAGTACTTCTGGGAGTGCGGAGTGACTGCATGGCTGCAGAAATCGATCTTTCATCATATCGGGACAATTTCGTTAGTATTGACTTAATTGGCTGTAAGATAATCTTTAAACATAATCTTTTTTATACTTTTGTAACTTACATCCCACCTCACACAAGTAACTTAGAATTACAAAACCTACTGGAAACTCTGGAGACGCTTGAGTGTCTCTATGAAAGTGATATATTGATACTAGGTGATTTCAATCAGCCAAACTTTGTAAACCGAGCAGATTTGGGCCATGTCAATAATATTAACTTGATTAACTTGCAACAATTAATGAGCTTTTACGAACTTAAACAATTTAATTCTGTAGTTAATACATCTATGCGTTTGTTAGACTTGGTGTTTTCCAATATGAAATGTCATATAACCCATGACCAGCTGCCATTGATTTCTGAGGACAGTCATCATCCCTCTCTTCGAATATCCTTGGAATTTCCAAAAACGTCAATAATACAATATAATGTTGAATCGGTCGGTTATAACTTTAAAAAAGCTAATTTTCCCCTCCTATACTCCCACCTCCTCAATATAAATTGGGACTTCCTGGAAATATTTTCTGATGTCAATGAGGCTGTGTCTGAATTCTACAGAATGATTTACTCTATACTTGACCTGTACGTACCCAAAACTCCCAATTTTGTTAGAAAGTACCCACCTTGGTTTAGTAGAGAAATTATAGCGGAAATTAAAGTAAAGGATGGAGTATTCAAAAAAACTGAAAACATCTAACTCTAGTGAATTAAGGGAGCAATTTGTCGCACTGAGGAAATCTATCAAAACTAATATAAAAAAATCCTATAGGCAATATATAGACAAGTCCGAGAGGTCTATCAGATCTAATCCGTCAGAATTCTGGTCATTCATTCGAGGTAAAAAGGAGACTTCTAGGATTCCTGGAATACTTTGTGTGGATGACGTTGAGTATAGGAACCCCTCAGGTATTCTGAATACATTTGCAGAATACTTTAGCAGTGTTTATACTACCCCAATTGATAGTGACACCATGGATGATACGCTACCCTCGAGTACACCAACTATATCACTTGAGAAATTAAGTGAAGATGAGGTCCAGACTGCTCTGAAAAAACTTAAGTCGAAGCATACTTGTGGTTATGATAACATCCCTAGCTTTTTTGTAAAAGATTGCGCTTATGTGTTTGCAAAACCCCTCCAAACAATATATAACAGAGCATTAAGCACATGTACATTTCCCAATGTTTGGAAAACATCAAAAATATGCCCAATATTTAAATCAGGAGCTATCAATCAAATAAGAAACTATCGTCCCATAACATTATTATCCAACTTTGCGAAGGCTTTTGAGATTTCAATATATAATAGAATATTTCCCAATGTAAAAAGCAAAATATCCCTTGAGCAGCACGGCTTCATATCCAAGAGATCAACTATCACCAATTTGATGTGCTTCACACAAACTATCAGTAATGCTATTGATAATCAATCTCAAGTCGATACTATATATACAGATTTTTCGAAGGCCTTCGACAAGTTGGACCATAAAATACTAATATCTAAATTGAATAATCTTGGCTTTGATAACAAACTGCTAAACTTCTTTCAATCATACCTCAGTAATCGGTCACAATATGTTGAGTACCGTGATCGTAGATCGGAATGTTTCATTTCTACCAGCGGGGCACCTCAGGGGAGCAATTTGGCCCCACTTCTGTTTTCATTATTTGTGAATGATATAGGTGAAAGTATAGCAAGTGGCATTCTTTTGTTTGCGGATGATTTGAAAATATTTAGGGTCATTGAGTCTCAGAGTGACTGTGAGTTGCTCCAAAGTGATATTGACCGTCTAGCATTTTGGTGTGAAACAAATAAATTACCCTTAAATATTCAAAAATGTCACTATTCTACCTATACTCTAAAAATCAAACCAGTGGAATACATTTACTCAATAAATCAAATTTTTTTGGGTCGGTGTGATGTAACGAAAGATCTTGGTATTCATTTTGACTCCAAATTGAGTTTCTCAACGCACATTATTAAAACTGCATCGGCAGCAAAGGGAATGCTTGGGTTGATTTTTAGAAACTGCAAGGGCTTCAAAAACGTAGATAGTCTTATTGCTCTCTTCAACTCATATGTGAGAACACGCTTAGAATATGGATCGCTGATTTGGTCGCCTATTTACCTTAAGCACATTCATCTGCTCGAATCAATTCAACGAAGATTCTTGAAATATATTGCGTTTAGAATTGATGGAATTTATCCCGAACAAGGTTTAAGTAATAATTTATTATTAAAAAGATTTTCCCTGTTATATTTGGAGGACCGTAGAATTTACCACTCTTGCATATTTGTCTATAAGCTCACAAACTATTTGACTGATTGTCCAGAGTTATTGTCTCGGCTTAGCTTTAATATACCTCGTTTGAACAGTAGAGGTTCACTTTGTTTCAATTTACGAATATACTATCGAAATCTCCAATTTGTTCGATGTGCAAAAAGTTCAATCAGATATGCGAAACAATTGATCTATTTTCAACATCCATTGGAGTGTTTAAAAAAGAGATAAGAAATATTATCATAACTCTCAGGGATTAATGAAGCTTATGTGAAATAAAGGTACTCCTCTCTGTTCGTACATGTATTTCATTCTTGAATATGTTATTGCGTTTCTTTACATTTGTTGTTTTTTTCTATGATTACTGAATGACTCGTTAAAATATTAAAACATTGTATTTGGTTTTTTAGTTCTTAGATTTTAGTTCTTGTTCACAGTTACATGTATACATTATGAAACGCTGTCCTGTAAGTGGGTCTTGTACCTGTTTGGGCAATAAATGGTTTTTTTTTTAGATTTGGAGTACCATCTTTAAAATTTCAATATATTCAGATGCTGTGAACATGAAGGATTTTATATTCTACGTCGTTGTTCATCATTGGGTAAGAAGATTCACTTCGGAGTATTCTATTTGATAACATTTTACTAGAAATTATAATTAGAGTTTCCTTCACAACTACAAATACGAGCTTTTAATAATGGTTCCATAATATGATACACATCAGTCATCAACTAAAAATTGAAATTCTATCTTATGAAAATGTGACCATTATTTCAGTTTATTCAGTTTTTGAATTCTGAACCGAACTACAATGTTCATTCCTAGAAATACAGAAAAAGCTTGAGAAGTTCCTTCTAATTAATGAGTATACATATGTCTGTTACAATTCAGAAAACTGGTCATAGAATTGAATAGTCGATGTCAATCTTGAAAACATTATACAAGCAATATACTAAAGATGAAGAAAATTCAAGCAAAATCCTTCTTTACTTAAGTCGACGGCCTATTTTTTTGAACCTGCCATGAATAGAATGTTTATTCATTGGTTAAACGCTACCAGATAGTTATAGTGAGATTTGTTGCCATAGTTTTCAAGCATTTAATGCCGACCGAATATAGTGGAATAACGAAAATTAATCTTTACTGCTTCAAAACTCGCAATCCACAACTGCCAAAGTTTCTGAATGCTAGCAACTGTTTTTAATTTGATGCCATTGAAACTTTGAGCTATCAATCCAACTCGACATTACGATTTAATTTGTGTATGCTTGAATTTTATTCCTTTACTCCGTATATAAATCTCAAACATCATCAAATAGTTAACAAGCGAAACCGATCTGAGAAACTACTAGTGTACCCTAAGAAACCTGTAATGAGTGAGACTTGCAGACGATTATATTATTAGCTTATAAACTTTTCATTTTTAAATCTCGAATTTATGTTATTATATGTAGACAGAATTGTTTCTGCAATACAGTAGGAAATTTCGATCGAATTTATTGAATTCCTGGGCGTCAATATTATAGGTCTCGGTAGAAATGAAATGAATTAATGAGAGATTTTTTTTTTCTAATACAAATGTAGACGGCAATCTTATTGAATTTGAAATACGCTGCATGTCGAATTAGCAGCTATTACTTTGTTAGCAAAAACGCTACATGGTTTGATTTACATTCTGTTTAGAGAACAAATTTTATTTGAAAAGTGCGTGGCATGAGAGCTCCATCGCAAGGGTCGTATTTTTCCTTTTTTTTGTTCTTTTCACATATGAATTTATAAAGCCCTAAAACAATTTGAAGCGCTTGTGGAGGTGAACAAAATTATAGAATCTGTGAAAAAACATTAAAAAACTAAGATTGATTTCTCGCACATCACTTGGTGAAACATCATAAAGAATAAAGTATAAACTTTAAAATAAAAACACTTGGCTTATGTTTCACAATATAAAAAATCTTTAGATACTGTACTTAGCAGTAATAAAAAGTCGACATGTTTCGAGCTATGAACTCAGTCTTGATAATGAGTTCATAGCTCGAAACATGTCGACTTTTTATTACTGCTAAGTACAGTATCTAAAGATTTTTTATATTGTGAAACATAAGCCAAGTATTTTTATTTTAAAGTTTATACTTTATTCATTAAAAAATAATATTCGAATTTAGAGTGGCTGTAAAGATGCGCAATGTTGAAAATCCTAAAAACCCTGAAAGCTTCAACAACAAAAAATGCGGTGATAGAATAAATCAACTGAAATTGTGCAATATGCAATTTCCTAATATAAACTCAATTCATGTTACAAATTTCGGCCCTCTAACTCAATCAGCAGAATCTTTTGTACCCAAAAGTAAAGGTAAAAATGTGAGTAATGTTACCAGCGTTGACTGCATGCGTTATGAAACATCTAATGATGTATCATGTTTCAGAACTTCACATCTATGGTTGCCACCTCGGTTGCCACCTATAAGTGTGAAGAGACATTCGGGTTTCTGTTTGGCCTAGAGTGAGATACTATTCATTTTTTTATACACTGCCCTATGATTTTTTCACATGTAATTAGAGCTCTTCATAGAAACTATTAGGTGAATGAGAAATCATGGTCGTTGCCAAAAGTCGATGGATGGGACACTGCTGATGAGCTAGTTTCAGAAAGGAACAGACTTTCTAGTGTTTCCATGGCGTGTGTGCCGACGTCGAATGTTCTAATATTTTCCGTTGAAGGATTAATAATAATTCCATATTGTCATGGAACAAGCGCCATTGGATAGTTGATTTGATTAATTATCAATTTTTCAAATACATTTCCCAACGTATCCATCTTCTTCATCATACACGCTGCGTCTGTTTAGAGCAAATAAATTTTAATTTTCAATAAAATATAATCCTTATATATATATATATATATATATATATATATATATATATATATATATATATATATATATATATATATATATATATATATATATATATATATATATATATATATATATATATATATATATATATCAATATATATATATATATATATATATATATATATATATAAATATATATATATATATATATATATATATATATATATATATATATATATATATATATATATATATATATATATATATATATATATATATATATATAAATATAGCTATGGTTTATTTATTTGCAATATTAGAATTGAAATGAATGGTCCAATATTAAATGATATTGATCAAGGAAAGGAAAACTTCAATGAATTTAAAACAGATAGTAGTAAATGATAGATGATTATAAGATATAAGTATATCTAATCAATGATAAAACTTGAACATATGAGAAAGAAAAAATATGCAAATGGTTAATTAAAATAATAGTATTATTTAAATTTCAATTAATGTGAATTTAGATAAGTAAAAATGAATCACAATGATGATGAATGTAAATGTATGACTTATAAATGATCAAGAATAATTTTAAAATCAATAATATATGAAAAACTCTTGTAGAATGTCAGAAACTTAAAATGTCATTAATCGTTGGAAGTAAATATCAAGTAAATCAATAGAAATTCATGAAATATTAGAAATATAGGAGAATACAAGTATTAAAATCTTTGTAAAGAATAAATGGAAGAAATTAATCCAAGATAACATGCTTAATTTATGTAGAATACATATGATTAGGGAAATTGTATGTATCGTAGAATCAACAAAATTTGTATATCAAATAATAAGTAAATATCAAGTCATTGAAGGTGGTTAATCATATATAAATATATTAAAAGAGATTAGTTAACTGTTTTATATATAAAATTATTGTAGAATAATGTAATAAAATAGAATTTCAAGGTAGAATCAGAAAATATATATAACGAAGTGTCAATTTGTTCAAGTAGAAATAATAACTGAATTAAAGGACAGAAAATTGAAAATTTTAATACAAAATGATCAGAATATTCTTTAGATCAGTTTAATTAGATATTTTCAGTCCAAAATATATGTTTTTATTACAAATTTGTTAAAAATCTAATCAGATGTCATTTAATTATTCAAAATAATCAAATTGAAGTACTGAGTTTGAAAAATTTCAAATTATCATAAAGAAGCTGTTATTATTGAAATAATCAATTTCCAAAATTATTGTATATTTAATTGAATAGAATGGTATTTAAAAATGTACAGTACCTTTTAGTTTGATATTTAAAAATGATTAATAATCATAAAAAGGATATTGAGAACATTCTAGAAAATATACATCAGGTAAGTTGATTTTCAAAAATAAAGTGAAGTTATAAAGGAAAGTGAATTCCATTTCCGGAGTTAGTTGATTTTTAGCAGCCAAGCCATAAACATTGTCTTCGTGTACATCGAGTATTCATTTGTTATTGTATCTCCATATTATCTCCGTGAAATATAAAGTGAACTGAAATTATAATTATAAAGTAATAGATAAAAATACAAGTAAAATATTTAAAGTACCTGAAGTGAGTTCCAATTATTGATGTAATATAAACGAAAATAGAAGAAGAGGCCATCGTTGGATTAACATAACCTTCTTAAAGCCGATAAAGAAGAAAATTATTGGATCAACAACAACATAGAACAGCTGATCATCATAGAGTGTGAAAGTGACAATTTGAAAAAGTGAGTAAATAGATAATTGGCCAATTTTGACATTTATAAATATTTGCAAATATTAAACATTTTGGGGAATTATTAAACGTAAAAAGGTACCATAAAGTTAGTTACTAGTTATAGTTGTCCTTTTAGAATTAATGTTGAATATTAAAGAGTATGTGTTAATAAAATTGTTAAATAAAAAATTTTTGATTTATTGAAGTTTCAAAATAAAGTCAAAAGATAAAGTAAATTAAAAGATTAAAAAGGAGAACCTTCCCTGAGAAAATTTTATTAGAGTCTAAATACAAATTAATATTGAATAAATAATAGCAAATATAGGAAAATTCATCATAATTGATTTCACAAGAGATATATAAAATTAGGAATTCATATTAATTGACTCCACAAAATAAGGGATAAATAAGGAATTCATAATAATAATATATATATATATATATATATATATATATATATATATATATATATATATATATCTATATATATATATATATATATATATATATATATATATATATATATATATATATTTATATATATATATATATATATATATATATATATATATATATATATATATATATATATCTATATATATATATATATATATATATATATATATATATATATATATATATATATATATATATATATATATATATATATATATATATATATATATATATATATATATATATATATATATATATATATATATTTATATATATATATATATATATAGAGTGTCCCGAAATTAGACGTCAATATTTCGACCACATATTCTTCTCCTAAAAATAGAGATAAAAGTTCATATAAACTAGGATCCACAACTTCTTCATTTTTGAGGTACAGGGTGTTAAAGGTGAAGACCTGATGGTAGTTTTTTGTAAATATTTTCGAAACCTGTGAAGGAAATTGGATAAAATTTGGTAGTTATGAAACTTTTTACGCTCTATTTGATGTACTAAAAGTTAATATTGCAATGTTTTCAGGAGTGTTTAGTGCAGGGGGGCATTGGCGAAAAATTTGGCCCAAATTTTCGTTTGGTCAATTTTTAGCAATTTTGACTTCAAAATTTCAAAACATGACGGTTTTTGTACAAATAAGGTACTCTTCTCATACTTCGCTAGGAAGCAGTATTTTCGAGAAAAAAGCATTTGAATGTTTCTTTACGGATTGATTGTTGTCCCAAAATTAGATGACAATATTCTAATCACGTATTCTACATCCAAAAATATATATAAAAGTTTATATAAACTAGGGTCCACAACTACTTCGTTTTGAAGGTGAAGACCAGATAACGGGTTTTCATAAATTTCATATTTGAATTCACTATTCTAGTCTTATACGAAGTGTGGTGCTGCATATTCTCAACCAGGTCGCAAATCTTGGTATTATCGTTGAAAGTGCGCAACCAATATATTCCTTTTTCATTAGAATCTGTCAAATATGAAATTTATCATTTTAAAGCCCAAAATGTGTACGCTTTCGCGCCTCCCAATGCCCTTCCCTCCAGTTTGGGAACCACTGAACTAAACATTTAGGAACAATTATTTGGGGTTATTACATTTAGATAAGATGCTCGAAAAGGTTGCCCTGCTCATGAAGGCATATTTGGGCTCTACGGGTAACCGCATGTGAAGTTTGCGAAACTTCAAAATGGTTTTGCCGTATTTGATTCTTTGCCACACGTTTTCTTTCACACAACTCCTCCTCGTTGTCTACTTCTGTTGCGTATACTATATCTTTAATACGACCTCAAAAACAGTAGTCTAGTGGATTTAAATCCGGCAATCGGGGTACCCATGGAATAGGAACACCTCTTCTACTCCATTTACTCGGAAATTACTCGTCTAGCCAATACCTAATATTCACACTATACTGAGCTGGCTCACCGTCGTGCTCTGCCATTACATAAACCACGTACTAAGTGGATATCTGCTCTTATTGAAAACCTCCGCATTACTACTAAATAGCTTTTATTCCGGCAACAAACAGTACAGTTAAAAACTGGAATATTAATAACTGACAGTTATTTTCCTTTACCTAACAAATCAAAAAATGTCATTTGTTTCCAGGTCTACCTACTGATTATTTTCTCTTCAATTTGCACATTGAAAAAAATCCGTAAAGAAATATTCAATTGCTTTTTTCTCGAAAATGCTGCTTCCAAGCGAAGTATGAAAAGAGTACATTATTTGTACAAAAAGCTTTATGTTTTCAAATTTTGTAGTCAAAATTACTAAAAATCAACCACCAAAAAATTTAGGCCAAATTTTCTGCCGATACCCCTCTGCACTACGTACTCCTGAAAATATTGCAATATAAACTTTTAGTACATTGAATAGAGCGTAAAAAGTTTCGTAACTGTACCAAATTTCATTCAATTATCTTCACAGGTTTCGAAAATATTCACAAAAAACCACAATCAGGTCATCACCTTTAATACCCTATATCTTAAAAACGAAGAAGTTGCGGACCCTAGTTTATAAAAACTTTTATCTCTATTTTAGGAAGTAGAATACGTGGTTAAAATATTGACGTCTAATTTCGGGACACCCTGTATATATAAATATATATATATATATAAATATTTATATATATATATATATATATATATATATATATATATATATATATATATATATATAATATATATATATATATATATATATATATATATATATATATATATATATATATATATATATATATATATATATATATTTATGTATATATATATATATATATATATATTATATATATATATATATATATATATATATATATATATATATATATATATATAGATATATATATATATATATAACAAGCAAAGCAGAAATAGCCGTTGACACGTGTTTCGGACTCTTTGGTCCTCATCAGAGCCGCGTAGCCAAGCATTGGATTGAAAACTTGGAGATGAAAATAGCAAGAACAATCGAAATCCCCTGCTACGGAAGACAATCATACATTTGTGGCTTATTGTTTGAACGCTCCAGGTTGGGAGATTTGGTCAAACTATGACCACGGAGGCGATTAATGCCATCCGCGAGTTCTTTGTTGTTGTATATATATATATATATATATATATATATATATATATATATATATATATATATATATATATATATATATATATATATAGTAAATAATTCTTTTATTGGGTTTTCTGGTTCAATTAAAACAGAATTGATGTTGAAATTGTTCTAATAACGTTTCGGTTACTATTTTAACCTTTATCAAATTAACTTATGTCATGTCATCGCTAAAATAAATAAATACACAAATCATGCTTAATTATAACTTAACAGGTTCAAATCTTACCATAAACATATCATAAAACACATTCACAATGTTCAAACTTGACAGAAACGAACAAATTATAGTTTTACTTTTCATTTGGAAATTGAGATCTTTTAACACATAAATAAAACGATCATATCTCTAACGCACGTTGTACCTATATGATTGGATCTGGAAGACTGATAAATCAATGCATTATTGTTCATATCACACCCGCATCTCTAAGTTATGCCGCGTGTTTTTATGCGGTTAAAATATTGTAATAAATTTTGCTGAGCCCAGTTATATCTATTTTGTCGTTTATGGATTCAGGGTTTTTCTTTATATATATCATTTCTTGAATTTCACGTTTTCTTTTATGACATTCAGTTTTAAGGATCTTTGTAGTAGAAAAATCAAATTTATGACCCAATGTTTGTTCGTGTTTTGTGAGGGCAGTAGTGTTTCTTTTATCGTATCTATGTCCATTCAACCTGTTTTTTAGGTGTTGGCTAGTTTGTCCAATATATATGCCCGTACAGTCCGAACATGGTACCTGGTAAATTGTGTGGGTTTTTTTATCAGTTGGAATACTGCTTTTTAGTTTGCTGAAGTTATCCGTTAGCAGATTGTACCCCTTATGACACACAGTTATGTCATATTTTTTAAATAGTTTGTCCAGGTTTTCAGAGAGGTGCGGAATATATGGTATACATAGATATTGAACATCATTTTTATCTTTATTTTTAGTATTGTTAAAATTATTCTGTTGTTGTGTTAAATGCTTTGTTTGTCTTTGTTCAAAAATTGCATTGACCAGTCTTTTGGGATAAGAGTTGAGACGTAGTACTTCCTTTGCTTTATATATTGCGTCCTGTACAAATTCTGAGTCACTAAGTCTAATTGCCCGATCAGCCAGCCCAATAACGACAGATTTTTTTTGGGATATATGATGCTGTGAATTGTAGTTTAGGTAACGTCCCGACCATGTGGGTTTGGTGTACCATTCCGTTTGTAAGTTGTTGTTTCTGTGGTGAATTGTCATGTCGAGGAAGTTTATTTTCCTATCATTTTCAGATTCCACGGTGAATTTTAGTTTCTCGTGATAGTTATTAAACTTCTCCAGTATATATTCCGTCTTGTTTTTGGGAACAGCTGTGATACAGTCGTCTACATATCTCTAAACGACTGTATCACAGCTGTTCCCAAAAACAAGACGGAATATATACTGGAGAAGTTTAATAACTATCACGAGAAACTAAAATTCACCGTGGAATCTGAAAATGATAGGAAAATAAACTTCCTCGACATGACAATTCACCACAGAAACAACAACTTACAAACGGAATGGTACACCAAACCCACATGGTCGGGACGTTACCTAAACTACAATTCACAGCATCATATATCCCAAAAAAAATCTGTCGTTATTGGGCTGGCTGATCGGGCAATTAGACTTAGTGACTCAGAATTTGTACAGGACGCAATATATAAAGCAAAGGAAGTACTACGTCTCAACTCTTATCCCAAAAGACTGGTCAATGCAATTTTTGAACAAAGACAAACAAAGCATTTAACACAACAACAGAATAATTTTAACAATACTAAAAATAAAGATAAAAATGATGTTCAATATCTATGTATACCATATATTCCGCACCTCTCTGAAAACCTGGACAAACTATTTAAAAAATATGACATAACTGTGTGTCATAAGGGGTACAATCTGCTAACGGATAACTTCAGCAAACTAAAAAGCAGTATTCCAACTGATAAAAAAACCCACACAATTTACCAGGTACCATGTTCGGACTGTACGGGCATATATATTGGACAAACTAGCCAACACCTAAAAAACAGGTTGAATGGACATAGATACGATAAAAGAAACACTACTGCCCTCACAAAACACGAACAAACATTGGGTCATAAATTTGATTTTTCTACTACAAAGATCCTTAAAACTGAATGTCATAAAAGAAAACGTGAAATTCAAGAAATGATATATATAAAGAATAACCCTGAATCCATAAACGACAAAATAGATATAACTGGGCTCAGCAAAATTTATTACAATATTTTAACCGCATAAAAACACGCGGCATAACTTAGAGATGCGGGTGTGATATGAACAATAATGCATTGATTTATCAGTCTTCCAGATCCAATCATATAGGTACAACGTGCGTTAGAGATATGATCGTTTTATTTATGTGTTAAAAGATCTCAATTTCCAAATGAAAAGTAAAACTATAATTTGTTCGTTTCTGTCAAGTTTGAACATTGTGAATGTGTTTTATGATATGTTTATGGTAAGATTTGAACCTGTTAAGTTATAATTAAGCATGATTTGTGTATTTATTTATTTTAGCGATGACATGACATAAGTTAATTTGATAAAGGTTAAAATAGTAACCGAAACGTTATTAGAACAATTTCAACATCAATTCTGTTTTAATTGAACCAGAAAACCCAATAAAAGAATTATTTACAATATAAATAAGATGGTTCATGAGTCAGATACATATTCAAATAAATATATATATATATATATACATATATATATATATATATATATATATATATATATATATATATATATATATATATATATATATATATATATAAACGCAAACGTTGTTCTGCCATATAAATTATTTTTATCTATCTATCTTTCTATCTATTCTATTTCTATCTATTCATCTATACATCTAGGTAGATGTATATCTACCTATCTAACTATCTGTCTTTCTATATATTCATCTATCTGCTAATGTATTTCTATCTATCTATCTATCTATCTATCTATCTATCTATCTATTTATTTATTTATTTATTTATTTATTTATTTACCAATTTAGGTTGCAAAGAGTACAAAGTACCAAAACAGCATCCACTACGTGTATAAAATAAACATAACCTACAAACTAAACAATTTATATTCTAAATAATTAGTACATAATAAACTTAGTATTTTATTGGCAAAACAAAAATATCCAGCTTTAGAAAATTATTATGAAGATTGAACAGTGACTGAAATCTACAGATTGGAGAATTCTGTCCTAGGTTAGTTCGGTGAAAATCCACTGCAAACAGATCTCTATTTCTTGCGTTGGCCCTTGGTGTTCTTAGATTAATTCTAGATAATAGATCATTAGAATCAATATGATTATTTAATATTTTGTAGAGCATAGATAGATCGGTTATAATTCTTTTGTTTTCAAGTGATACAATTTTAAATTTAGATTTGATATTGGAATAATTGTGATTAACTACCGGTGTATTGCTCTTAAATCCAAGATATCTTAAGAATCTATTTTGTACACGTTCCAGACGTGTAGTATGTATGTTGTATTTTGGATTCCAGATGACAGAGGCAAAAGAGAGTTTACTATGGACAAACGCATAGTAAGGAGACAAGATGGATTGAGGATTCCTGAAATCTACTGAGTTTCTTTTTATAAATCCCGCCATCCTATTCGATTCAGTTATTACTCTTTCTATATGCATTTTAAAAGTCCACTTATCATCCAGAGTAACTCCCAGATCTCTAATTTCCATGACCCTTTTCAAATTACTTTTATTAATGGAGTATAGCGACGTGATTTTATTGATATTTTTTGTGAATGAGATATAGAAACATTTAGCGGTATTCAGATAGAGTTTGTTTTCCTGGCAGTATCGTTCCAAACGTAGAAGACCTTCTTGGATCTTCAGGCAGTCAGCTGGGGACTCGACATTTTTGTATATTTTCAAATCATCTGCAAACAACAGAATTTTGCAATGTTTAAAACAGTTTTTTATTGAATTTATATAGATTATGAAAAATAACGGACCCAGATGACTACCTTGAGGTACACCAGACGTCGCACCAAAAAAGTCCGACGTATGCCCATCAACTATTACTCTACTATTTCTGCCTGTAATATACGAACAACATAGTCTGATCATAGTCGCATCCACACCGGCCTCTTCGAGCCTTTGTATTAATAATTGAAAATCGATCTTGTCAAATGCCTTACAGAAGTCGGTGTATATAGCGTCTACTTGACCTTTATCATCTATTGTCTGACTGACAAATTCTGAGAAACATAACAAATTTGTTTCCAGTGATCTTCTGGGATAAAAACCATGCTGTTCATTTATAATTAAGTATTTAACACATTCGAAAATACGGTGGTACATAATTTTTTCCAAGATTTTGCCAAAAATACATAATTTGCTGATAGGTCTATAATTTTTTACATCTTCTCTATCGCCGCTCTTAAAAATTGGAATAATTTCACTTAACTTCCATTTCTTAGGAAAAATGCCAGATCTTAACGATTCATTAAAAATAATACCAAGTGGCTCAGCCAAATTAACCGCACAGTTTTTTAAAAATATAGGTGGAATTTTATCTGGACCTGAACTTTTGTTCACGTCTAAGTTTTTACAGATTTCTAAAATTTGGTTTTCTGAAATCAACTCAATCCCTGTCTGTATTTTTGGCTTCTTATTGTTGAAAGATATTCGGTTGGATTTGATGTACACGCTTTTGAAAAATTCCGCAAACATGTTAGCTACTTCTTTGCCACCTCTTACAAAATTATTACCATTTTTTACCTCATATGGAATAGACACATTGTTTTTCTTTTTATTACGAATAAAATTCCAAAAAATTTTTGTGTTTTCCAAAATATTAGATTCAATACCTTTCATAAATTCATTGTAGTCTTGTTTCATCATATGTTTTGATAAGTTTCTAAGCTCACAGAACCGATTATAAATAGATTGATCGTTGTATATTTTATACTTTTTATGAAGTTTATTTTTTTCTTTAATTACTGAAATTGTTTCAAATTTAAAATAATTTGGAAACTTTCCTTTAACATTTCGGACTGGAACCCACTTTTCTAAAATATTTTCTATTACGTTATAGAATTGATCCACCAACGAGTCTACATGAGTACCCGTTAATAGCAGATTCCAGTTTATTTCAGATAAGCTCTGATTTATATTATCGAAATTGGCTTTTTTAAAATTGTATATTTTTTTATTCGTTGGCTTAATAGGCTTAACGCTAGAAACTGCCCAAGAAAATTCAATTGCCTTATGGTTAGTATTTTCAGTTACTAAACAGTAAACAGATTGTTGCAAATTTGTAACTATGTCTTTATTACACAGAACTAGATCCAATATTTTATTTTTACTATTTTTCAGAAAATTATACTGTTTAAACTCTAGATAGGAAAACTTATCAAGCACCTCAGAAAATTTGTTACCAGATTGGACTGGCTGGAGAAATGATTCGTTAATAATTGATTGCCAAGTTACGGTCGGCATATTAAAATCTCCAACAAATAGGACAGAATTGCCTTGTAATATATTTTCCTGAGTAACCAAACCATCTAAAAAAGTCGCAATTGAGTAGTCACAGCTCGGAGGGATATAAACACAGCACACAAGTAAATTTTCTCCCGTCTTAGACTTAATAGACACCCAAATGTTCTCACAATCTAACTCTAATTCATACCGTCGATTAGAACTCAGTGTTGCCTTGACAGCTATCAAACAACCTCCTCCATCTTTGGATCTATCTATCTATCTATCTATCTATCTATCTATCTATCTATCTATCTATCTATCTATCTATCTATCTATCTATCTATCTATCTATCTATCTATCTATCTATCTATCTATCTATCTATCTATCTATCTATCTATCTATCTATCTATCTATCTATCTATCTATCTATCTATCTATCTATCTATCTATCTATCTATCTATCTATCTATCTATCTATCTATCTATCTATCTATCTATCTATCTATCTATCTATCTATCTATCTATCTATCTATCTATCTATCTATCTATCTATCTATCTATCTATCTATCTATCTATCTATCTATCTATCTATCTATCTATCTATCTATCTATCTATCTATCTATCTATCTATCTATCTATCTATCTATCTATCTATCTATCTATCTATCTATCTATCTATCTATCTATCTATCTATCTATCTATCTATCTATCTATCTATCTATCTATCTATCTATCTATCTATCTATCTATCTATCTATCTATCTATCTATCTATCTATCTATCTATCTATCTATCTATCTATCTATCTATCTATCTATCTATCTATCTATCTATCTATCTATCTATCTATCTATCTATCTATCTATCTATCTATCTATCTATCTATCTATCTATCTATCTATCTATCTATCTATCTATCTATCTATCTATCTATCTATCTATCTATCTATCTATCTATCTATCTATCTATCTATCTATCTATCTATCTATCTATCTATCTATCTATCTATCTATCTATCTATCTATCTATCTATCTATCTATCTATCTATCTATCTATCTATCTATCTATCTATCTATCTATCTATCTATCTATCTATCTATCTATCTATGAAAATTTAGGGTTGTATATATTTTTGAATGCTGCATCATAAAAATATAAAACAGAAAATGTTGTCAGAAAAATAAAAAAAAAAATCAAGAGGTGGACTAGCCTTAATATTTAGGGGGATGAAAAATAGATTTTGTCGGATTCTCAGACCTAACCGATATGCACACAAAATTCCATGAGAATTGGTCGAGTCATTTCGAAGGAGTTTAACAAATAAAAAATAAGGGTTGATCTCAGAAGGGTGAAAATTAGAATTGTATGTATTTTTGTATGCTGTATCATAAAAAAATAAAAACAAAAAATTTTGTCTAAAAAATTAAATAAAAAATTTAGGAGTGCACTACCCTTAACATTTAGGGAGATGAAAAATAGATGTTTGCCGATTGTCAGACCTACTCAATATGCTCACAAAATTTCATGAGAATCGGTCAAGCCGTTTCGGAGGAGTATGGGAACTAAAACTGTGACACGAGAATTTTATATATAAGATATATATATATATATATATATATATATATATATATATATATATATATATATATATATATATATATATATATATACAGGTTTTTCCAGAATAACGTCAGAAAATTTCGAGGGGTTATTCTTTAAGATATTTTAAGAAAAAATGTTTCAATTAACGTAGTCTAATGACTTCCTCACCGAAATACAGGGTGTTGAAGGTTGAAAAAAAATGTAGTTTTTTTTAATATCTTCTAAACTACGAATGCTATCATGATGAACTCTAGAATATTATAACTTCTTAAGCTAGGTATAAAAATTATAACTATTCATAAAATCACGTTCGTAACACTTTTTCTTTTTTTTTTTTTTTTTTTTTTTAAACTCGAGGGACCTACAGTTTAACGCCGGTTCCGAACGGCCAATGGGCTTGTAAACAATGTACATTACCCAACACTTAATATCATAACTAGAACCACTAAATTCAGGACATACACAACGCCCAAGAGCAAGGTGGGACTCGAACCCACATCCTCGGTCAACAAACGGTACAAGGCGGTAGTCGCTCACCGCTGGTCTACCGAGACCCCTTCGTAACACTTCACACACTGATGGAAATTCTAGCTTTTGGGGTGAAGAAGTAGAAGTTCCAAAAGTTTTGTCTGGGTTTGCCTAGAAATCTTCTTGATTTAGATATATTGGGGAACGAACATTTCACCTACAAAAGGCTCATGCTGAAGCTAAATATGAAAAGCGAAAAAAGGAGAACGATGAAGAATTTTTCTGATCCCAGTTAAATTTCGATACAGTGAAAGACGTCACTCCATGTCAACACTTATGATCTATTCCATGAACAGAAAATAACATAAAATGTTTGAAAGCTCAACATGTTTCCACAAGGATCAGTAGAATAGCATATCATATCGATTTAGTTGCGTATAGAAAGAGGCTAGAATATCTAAATTCTTGTTAGAGATATACTTACTTCAGAGTTTTTGCTTCTGTGAAATGTATTGTTATTATGATGCAATTATTAAAGTAGTCATATTTTTCTAACAATTTCTCATGGTTTAAAATAAATATGACTTTTGTAAAAGTAACATTGAAGAAAATTCAGCCAAATAATTACGTTTTGTCACGTATTTATGTTTTCATGAGAAATGATTTTTAATCAGGGATAACTTTTCTATCCATTGTTAAAATTCTTTGCGAGTGAAGGTTGAACAAACTTCCAATTATAACTGATAATGTGAAAATTTTCTGCTACGGTTGCTTTCGAGTTGAAAGAGGTGACAGGTCCGTAACTTCTTCATGAGGGATTTTATGTTATTATTGTATTACTTGGTAGTTCAAATGCTGCAAGGTTATAGTGTTTAATAATAACAAGCGGGAAGAATTTGTTTAAGAATACGGCGCACTATATATTCAAATTAACTAATAAATGAATTAATTATATCGAAAGTATTTCAAACGCAAATCTCAAGAAAACTCCCGAAGGATATCACGATTGAAAATAATTTTCACAATAGCATTGAATTTTCCTCCTAACCTATAAGTTCATCCATTTACTTGAGATTATTTGAAACATCTATCTCGAAAGCAAGGTGACAAATGTAATCATAATCATAACTTAGTACAAAAATATAGAAGGGTTGTTGGGATAGTTGGTATTGAACTTCCAGGTTTAGCGAGTTGAAATAAATAATTTGATAATTTTCATTCATCAAATGGCTTGTGAATTTCCTGATTTCAAGTTTTCATCCTGGACATTATTAAGCGTAGTGCCATTTTAGAATTTAACTTATGTGGATAATCTTTGTTATCTCTGTATTTTCTATTCTCTCCCATTGTGGGTGCTAACATGGCGAGATCTGAAACGATATCCTCATGCTTGATTTGCCCGTAAATTGCCCGTAAGATGCATGACTTATTCGATGTTGCACGTTTGCATCTGACTTAGAAGGTTTGTGCCTGATGTATTCATATGGCACTGTGACGTGTTCATACTTCCTGGCGTTTCATCTTCAGTATTTTCACGTACAGGCGAAATCATCTAGATGATTTCAACATTCGCTAGATGGACGATACTCAAGAGGCTCCAAAATGGCCAAAACAGCTGTCTATTATTTCTTCTGTTTGAAGCGACCATCTTGAACTTCTAAAATTCACCTCTTAGGGATGGATGGGAATATCGTTGTCATCGAGACTAATGTAGCTAGCTCTGGCACGGAACTTGTTACATTAATTTTTCAATTTTTGGGGTAAATGTCTCTCTATTCATTTGTTTTTTTTTCAAGAATATTTTATGTTCCTATATATATATATATGTATGATATATATATATATATATATATATATATATATATATATATATATATATATATATATATATATATATATATATATATATATATATATATATATATATATATATATATATATATATATATATATATATATATATATATATATATATATATATATATATATATATATATATATATATATATATATATATATATATATATATATATATATATATATATATATATATAATCTCGAAGCTCTCTGCTTCAAATATTAATGTTATAGCGTCCATTTTCAAGCGAACCTTATTAATAATGAATACATTGAATGACCTAACAATTTTGAGTATTTCAGATGTAACAATCTGCGATTGATTGCATTGTAAGAGTTGAACTCAAATAAAATAATGATAGTTTATATGCCAATTGCCAGAAGATAGTCAAATTCATCCAAACTTTCACATTCAACAAACAAAACATTGTATATGTAGGATGATCTGATTCCTAATCTCGTAGTTTATAATCGAAAATCGAAAAATGATATAATCCAAATTTCAGCAGGATATTGAAAAACGAATGATGCCACCAGGCAATTTTATAGGTCCAATTTTGTTAGGTAAATGATTCGGGGGCTTTGGGCCGCATTAAGCCGGATAAAAGAGATTGCTAATTCGCCGTTGATACACATGGATCCACCTTCCTTGGCATTAGCATGTAGAGAGATTCATGAAGATCATTTGGTTGAACGGGCTCCGAATTTACATGGATCTGTTCGAATATCTTCCAATTAACTTATTTCCTTTTTTCATGCCACTTTTCATTTCCGTAGCTGAAAATTTGAACTATGGTACACTGAACTGAATTCTAGGTTTGAAGTTAAAATGTTTTTATTCAATTAAAGTTAAACTCGATAAATGCGTGAGAAATTTTATATTATATTGTAGTTGTTTTATGTTATGATCTGGTAAACTTATTTACACAGTAAAAGTTTAGTTGGTTCCAGATAGTTGATAATTTGAGTCGATACTAACAGAATAAAAAGGTGTACTAATTTACTAGCACAAAGTCTTGATGAAAGGGTTACAGTGATTTCCATGTTCACAAAATGAATGTTATCATTACCAAATTGAGGATAATTTTGTGACGAAAAATTTTTGCAATTTATAGGTATCTAAACTTTTTTGATAGTTTTCTTGATCACATTGTGTGAATAGGATTTTCCATTCACTGGCTTTATTGGGTGCCAAATAAGTAATAACCTCTCATTCTCTTGATGTTGAGAGAAAATGTTATCTACAGAGAGCAACAGAACTCCGACACTAAGACCATATTTTTGTTGTTTCAAATATAAATTATTCACCCCTATAGGTTCGAATACCTACATAAACGCATGAAATATCTACATAAAGATTGAGATATTGGGAGACAGCCCAAATAGCACCTCCCTAGAATAAACCTATTTATTTATTTTATTTTTTTGCGTATAGCAGTACAGCGACATCAGTATACAATACAGTATACAAAAAAAATATATATCAATATATAATACAGTATAAAAATTAAAATAAAACGAAAAACAAACATTAAAATACAATATTAGACTATACACACATATATAAATAAATAGTTAAAAGTTTGACTAGCCGAATTGAGAGGAGTAATTTAAAGATCAACATTTAAATCGTAGAGCCAGAGTAAAACCGGGGGCTTTGCATATACGATGACATCGTATGACATCGGATATGGTCCCTGAATATTTCCTCACAGGGTACTCCTCAACAATAAGGTGGACGTTCTGTTCAAAATAAAATAAATAAATAAAATAGAATAAACTTTATTCACGTTCAAATCTTCAGTCTTTCATCTGAAATTTTTGTGACTGTAAAGATGCACAATGCCCGAAAATCCTCAATAACTCTATAGATTTCAACTCAAACATTGCGAAGCTTAGAAAAATAGTTGAACTCACAAAAACTTTTGCCTTAATTTCATTTCAATTTACATAACACATTTCAACCCTTTAAGTCAATCAGCACAAACTGCGAAGGTGAAAATACAAGAAGTCCCTTCATCTGAATATACCTGTATAGTGTTTTCATTTTTAGGGTTGTACTTCCTACTTTCGTTGTTGTGTTGTTAGAATTAGCAGATTATCACAGCATTTTAATCAAGCATCGTATTGTCGTTAAAATTTAAAAAAGAGGACACCGAATGTCAAAACTGCGGAACTGCGGTCTACAACTAATTTTGTTTTAATGAACGCATGTAGAAGAAGAAGGAAAGAAGGAACAAAATGTAGAAAAGAGAAACAATGATGTTCAATCAAAAATTATATATAAGTAATGATGAACTATTATTTTTACATCATTTTACCCAATAAATACAAAAGCACTGATAAATTGTGACAGAAATATTAATATGTGAAGGGGGAATGGAGGTAACCATTGCAGTATAAACTCCGAACAGAACTTTATGTTGTAGAAATAACATCACATTTTAATGTGGTAAGTATGACAATAATATGTTCAAATACAACAATAGTATTCTCTCTCTCATTTGAAGGGAAAACTAGAGAAATGTTAATTATAAACTTGAGCAATTGATGAATTAAAAAATTCAAATAGCTGATCTACCGGAAGCACCTATAATCCAAGATAACGAAAATAAAGTACTGCAACCCGAGGCTTTGATGCGAAATCATTGAACTAGAGATAGAGATTCGAAGCCAACAAAATAAGAAAATGTTAAAATGGTCAAGAGGCAACTGATGTAGTTTTCTTTATTTTATGCCGACTATTTTATGTTTTATTAAGCTGCTATTGATTCAATATATTTTCGCTGAATAATTTTGTGTTACTGATTTCATCAAGCCCCAGAGCCAAATCTAAGAACAATACATCAGTATCAAACTTATAGAACATATGCCTTTGATCATAACTTAACCGCCACTTCTTGAAATATTATTTTCCAGTAATTCATGAATATAAAGAGTTTGAGCTACTGATCAGCTTCATCAAGTATGTACAGGTGAAGAGCAGAATAAATTTGGATCAAACTTTATTTGAAAATTGTATTTCAATTGAACAAGCCGCGAAAATAATTATTCATGAGGTCTGAATGAACTTCTTGTCCATGATATTCTTCTCATTCTAAGTGCTGTTTCTGATTGACAGGATCATTTCCCTTATCTCCAAAATATTACTCTCCTTCCTGATAAGTGATACTATGCAAAATAGTGGAGGCCACAACAATTTTTTTGGATATATTCAAGTTTACAACGGATTTATTAACGAAGAAAAGGGAACGTGCATTTATATATACCTCATAACCGATTCAAGAACATTTCTTGGTATGATTTCAGATTTTTAAAATTATATTATTTAGCTTACATATGTCGAACCTGATATTTTCTTCTCTCATTATTTTTTTCTGGATTTGCCGCTATATCTATAATGCCAATTGTTTCAAGAATGCCGATTTGAGTTCCGATGATAACGCCTGTATTGAAATTTCGGGTTGGAATTATTGTGTTCATTAGCGAATAACTCTTCTATTTAGGTGACACTTTTCAGATTTGAATGTTTTTATTTGAAATTTGGGGTAACAATTCATGAAAAAAGCGTATTTGTCTTGGTTAAGGGAAAAATGTCGCTTGATTATCCCGAGAAGTCATCTGGAGGTTAAGAAGCATTTATCTGTCATCTGTTTCTATCTAGTAATAGAGAAATTGCTATATGCTATTCATCACCTCAACTGGAGGTGAAAAGATCGGACCTAAGACTTTTGAAGGTAATACTGAAGTAATATTCACCCCATAGATCGGTTGTTTCTGCAAAAAAAAATTCTATATGAAAATATCAAATCTTTCTATTTTAACTTTTCTTCTCAAGAAGATTATTGTTAAATTTCCAAAAGTCTTTTCCATTAGTCTGATCGAGGCTCATTTATTGTATGTGTTATTAACGATGTTTAGTGATAATTTTTATGCAAAATACTATTAATAATATCATGCTTTCTTACGAATTATTTCTAATTGAATATCAATGTTTTATTAGCAGATTTATTTTCACTTTGAAAACTTGCTTATTAAAATGGGTGGGATTAGCAAAGTTGGACCTACGACCATGATAGTTTTTAGTTTCATGACTTTTTATGATGCTTGACACCATAAACTCAATTTTATATATCTATATATAAATATATATATATATATATATATATATATATATATATATATATATATATATATATATATATATATATATATATATATATATATATATATGTTCATATGTATGTATAAGCTTATGTATTTTAGCGTTGTTTACACAATAATTTTGAAGCAATAGGGTTGAAAGTTTGTAAGTAGGTGGTTTCGTATGATTTCTTGGATGGGATTGTATTTGGTTCGAATTGGTTGGGGGGTTGACCCCCCTGGGGGGAAATAAATCTTGTTTACAGGATAAATGGCGCAATTTTGTAGCAATAGGGTTGAGAGTTTGTAAATAGGTAGTTTCGTATGATATCTTGGATGGGTTTGTTTTTGGTTCGAATTAGTTGGGGGGTTAACCCTCTGGGGAAAGAAATAAATCTTGTTTACACGATAAAGGGCGCAATTTTGAAGCAATAGAGTTGAAAGTTTGTAAATAGGTAGCTTCGTATGATATCTTGAATGGAATTGATTTTGGTTTGAATTGAATGAGGGGTTGACCCCCTGGGGGAGGAAATAAATCTTGTTTACACGATAAAGTTCGCAATTTTGGAGTCATATGGTTGAGAGTTTACAAGTAGGTATTTTCGAAAGATATTTTGGATGGAATTGGTTTTGGTTAAAATTGGTTGGGGGGATGATCCCCTGGGGGAAGAAATAAATAATTTTTCCATGTTAAGGGGCGTAATTTTGGAGCAATAGTATTGAAAGATTGTGAGTAGGTAGTTTCGTATAAAATATTGGATGGGATTAGTTTTGGTAGGAATTGCTTGGGGGGTTGACCCACCAGGAGAAGAAATGAATCTTGTTCACACGATAGAAGGCGCAATTTTGGGACCATACGGTGGAAACTTTGTATGTAGGTAGTTTCGTATGATATCTTGGATAGTATTTATTTCAATATAAATTGGTGAGGTGCTTCAACCCCCGGAGTAGGAAATAAATATTGCTTACAGAGGGCGCAATTTTTGTTTTTTTGGTTTGGAACAAAAATCATAATTAAATGAATTGATTTTTCAAACTGGATACGTTTCGAAAACCTGCTTTTCTAATGCAGCTCGCTGCGATATATTTTCTGTAATGACAGATGCATTGCTAAAGAAACTAATATCGAAACAAACAGAAAATGAATTAAAATTAAGAGATATGTATGAGAATAGAATACAAAATTTCCATTGAAGAGAGAAAATTAGATAAAATCAAGATTGATATGCATGATAATCAAGTACACTATCTGATATAAGTGAAGTGTATTTATGACCTCTGAAGATTTCTTTCTTCTAGATACTGAAGATTGGATATTTGAGCTACAAAAAAACTTTTTAAGTACATTATGTAAGGTTACCCAACATAAACCAGTTGACCAACAAACTGAAGAACTTATGCAAGGAAGAGAATCTAAGAAGCGCATTTTACAATCAAAAGACAGTGGCTTCACTTTATTCTCGGTTGAAAGACCCAGTTCCAAATAATGTATGTATGTGGTATATAAAATATGTTTTTTGGGTTGCGAGGGTACTTATATTGGTCAAACGGCGCAGTGGCTAACAAGTAGGATAGCTATACACAAGAGCGATATAAAGAATCGTAAAGATCGTTGCAGACTAGCTACACACGCATACGATAACGATCATCGTGTAGACCTTGATAATGTGAAAATATTAAAACGAGAACCAAATTATCACAGAATCATACAAAAGATGATACAAATACACACACATGAAGCTTCCATTAACAAGAAAACTGACACGCAACAGTTGAGCAACATGTATTCTTACTTGCTAACTAAAATTAAAGATGAGACCAGTCGTGACACAGAAATGGATGAATAAATGTAAACCTGGGACCGTGAACACCACGGAACGTATCTGAGAAAATGACAATTGACAACATTAAGCGTCTATCCAATGACATTTAGCGGGAGATTGAGAAAAGAAAAAAAAAGTTGTTAAGATTAAATTGAAACTTCTATATTGATGAAGTATATATGTATTGTTTGAGTTAATTTGATGTCTTTTATACTAGCTATAAATGCTCTCCAATTTTAGGATAACCTCAATATTGGTAGGTAATGTTTTTTGTATTGCTATGTATGTATAATTAAACATGACTATTAACGATTGCAGAAGCTCTGATGATGCATTAAATAAATGCGAAAGCTTGGAGTAAATGAAAGAGTTTTACTATCCATTCCTGGGTCAATAAATACTTACGTTTTAACATATATATATATATATATATATATATATATATATATATATATATATATATTTTTTTTTTTTTTTTTGATAAACTTCTTGAGGTACATGGTTTAGATGCAAAGTAGATATAATGTGAGAAAAAAATATTTGATAATTTTACCTTGTTTCTTCAAATAGCTGACTGGAGGTCTTGGGTTCAATTTCCACTTTTTTCTTAGATGACATCGATTCAAGCCAACTGACCGTTCGGAAAAGGCGTAAAACTCTAGATCCCTTGTGAGATAAAATAATATCTCACTGCTGCTTACAATACGTCTGCTTTCCTTTGACCGGTACATTCAAATTCAATGATCATTTACATAGGCAATAGTTTTGGTATATTCGAGATACCATAACTGTAAAATATATCGCATTGCGTCATATAGTTTTTACTGACTTTAGTAAATTCAGTACCTATAATATTTTCATTCGTTACAATGATCATATAACTCTTATGTGAATAAGCCAATACAATCCATGAATTTTGCATAGTTACCACGTATTGTTAAGTGAATATACCCTTGACGAAGGCGTATAATCATTTTGGTGTTTCGCCTCGTGTCAAAATGTGAATGTTTTCGTATATTGACGATTTTTTGACGTCAGTCAAAATAATTAATAATGAGGTTTGGTGAAGTTTCGTTTAATTTTCAAGTAAGCAACGCTTTGGTCGTAGTTCAGGCGGTGATGTTCATTCGTTATAAAATAGTAACGAATACCAACTCAAGCTAACGAAAATAATCGTTATACTGACCTCGTCACTTGACGTATTTTCTTGAAACATCACTGGAGCTGCGCTCTCGCGATGCTTTGCAAAATACGTCTCGTGACTCGGAACTGTAATTGATTATTTTCGATGCTCTTGTGATATTATTACTGATGATCAGTTGTCATCGAGTATAAGTGACTTAAATATATCAACTTTAAATAAAGCTGCATGATTATATACGGATTCATTCGTGAATTGAAAGATTCTTATCAGAAAAAGTGATCAATATAGCACCTATATTTTTTTTTTCTTAATTCACTAGAGACCTATTGTTAACGACGCTTCCGAACGGCCAATAGGCTTGATAACAATGTACATTACCTAATTATTTAAATTTTTTGAACTACTGAAACTAGAACGCCTGCTTCGCAGATGGTTACTCTACCTATGTTCCACAAGGCGTGTAAAATATTATATTATATTTTATATATTTAGTTATATTAACTCTTTAAATAAAACATATTTATCTGATAATATTTCCATGGATTTTAACCAAATAACGGTAATCAATTCAAAATTCAATTGTAATTAATCATCCACATATTCAATATATTATTAATTTTCAATTTATCTTCTAATCAACCATATTTCTTATGTCCATACAATGGGAATAGAGGAAATACCCAAACTTTTTCTTAGTCGTTAATCCCATATATCACAATTTAGTTGGGTATGGCTTATTCCCGATATTATTATGATATGGACAAAGTTTCGAAATAAATCAGTCCTCATCGAGTATAAAAGTGTAATATACTGCTGCTCATGTTGCGAATTAATAATGAGATTGGCCCCGCATGAGGCCATATGAGCGATATCAGATGATGTAGATAAATCGATAGTGCGTTTAAATGCTATATAATATCATAATTAGTATTCCGTGTTATTTGAACATATGGGGGTCTATACATTCTGGTTCATGTGGAATTGGAGTAGGGTTATTCAGAATGAATAATTTCTTTTCATGCAATGAATGGAATAATTTAAAACAAAATGAAAGGAAGAAATTGGTGGAAACAGTAATAACACTATAAAATGTTGTATCTTGTGGAGGAGACGTGAGTAATCAATATAGAGTATTCACTATTGATATCAAAGTCCTATATAGATTGAAGCTCAATCTCAAATTTTGTTTAAAATGGGTAGTTGTTAATTTTTTCACTTCAGAGGATACTTTCTACAAATTAAAAAAATTATAATTGAAGAAATGGGATCTAAATGTTTCTCACAAAGAGAACAACACTTCCTTTACTGACATCATCTTAAAATTCAGTATTTTCATTCATTTACGTAAAATCAAAGTAGGTGACTAAGTCAAAAAAAAAAAAAATATATATATATATATATATATATATATATATATATATATATATATATATATATATATATATATATATATATAAATATATATATATATATATATATATATATATATATATATATATATATATATATATATATATATACTTGGTTACTTGGGTAACTGGCTCTGCTCCATCGACTCAAATGATTTTTAGCGTTGCGGTGTTACCGTTTATACCAGAACGTAGCAACAACTTTGATATTTGAAATGAGATACTTTTATATTATTACTTTTTTGCAGAGCTACTGCCTTCTGGATACTTTTGTTTGATACAATTCCTTATTTTTGGAAGTATCTATTTTAACAATGTTTGGTTATTAGTTTTTCTGAAGAACTTTGTTCTGCGTTGTGTAGGATCGTTCAGAAATCGTTATTTTGACGGTAAATACAAATATGGTACTGAGTGCATTTTTTCAAATGGAACATCCATAATATTATCGAATATTTTGAAAGACAATTAATAATTTTTTCAAATAATATGAAATGTTTCAGTACATACATGCTTATGTTCAGAACTATAGCAAAAGTCTGATTATTTTGGCGTAATTTCATTAAACCTACATGAAATGTAGTTGGCTATAAGTGCATTAATATCAAAACTTGTGCTCGTTAACTGAAGAGTGGAACTTAAATGAATAGAAATAGAAACAACTTTTCACACCAATTTGTAGAGGGGTCAGACAGGGGTGTGTTCTCTCCCCACTTCTCTTCAATTTATATTCTGAAGCCATCTTTCAGGAAGCCCTAGAAGAACGTAACGTGGGCGTTAAAGTGAATGGTGTATGGGTCAACAATATTCGTTATGCGGACGACACAGTTCTAATTGCAGATAACATGGAAGGACGAGCGGCGTACCCCCAAAATTATGACACCTACCCATAACTTTTTGGTAACCGACAAATTTTGGTACCAAAATGTTCGTTGCAAAAATATGCATAACTTTTCTAAATGAAATGTTTCGATTGGAGTGGGGGAACATTGTGTTTTTCGAGAAAAACTGTTTTTTTTTTTCGAAAGTAATACTAGCGCGGATTACGATTCAACTCGCTGTCAATTTTTTCCACTTTTATATATTGAAATGAAAATTTTACGGTTTGATTGTGATATTAGACACTTTTAAAAAATTTTAGATATTTTTGATTGATAACCAAAGTTGACCTGTTTTGATGTTACGTAACTATATATAATTATTTAACGAATAATCGGGTTTTTATCTTCGTCGAATAAAAGAGTCGAAGAAATTTTCAAAATGATGCTTACAATTAATAAGGTTTCAATTAATACAGTTTTAAGAAGTTTTTGGCAAAATTGCAAGAACTTGTGTTACAAAGAACGAAATCTAAAGCACTTCGAATATACTGCGCGCGATTATCGTTTGAAAGTACACTCGCTATTAAATATCCTCTCACTATCTATCGCTATTAATAAATCAAATTTTTATGTAACTATCTTCTTTAAAAAGTGAATGAATGTTTTGAACAAATTTTACAGACCTTTATTATCATACCTTTTTATTATTTTTTTACATTTTTTTATATTTTTTGTATGATAAAGTTATAGAAAAGTAATATATACAAAGGTAAAGAAAAATAATATCATTTATTTGTTAACAAAATTCATTATTTAGCTCTGGATCATCACAAGCATTTTCATCGCATTGGTTTTTACTCATATTGCAACATGATTCAGAACAAGAGCATATATCAGAACAGTCTAATTCAGGTGCAAAACATGGACACACAATGTTTGTACAGGGTTTATTTCTGCTCTTGTACGAACAAAAATATTTTAGAAGATATTCCATCGCGGTATTTCCTTCGAAATAATTAGGAAGTAACACTTCATCATTCAATATGGTTTTATACAGGGACTGTAACTCCTTTATTAAATCAACGAACATACATACCAATACATATTTTGGCTAACAAACTTGATTCAAGCATTCACTTATCTCTTCACGCTATAAGTGGATGTGATACTACATCCAGTTTCTTCTCCATTGGAAAGAAAGCGTACGCTGCTTTGCAAAAAAAACGAGTGAGAATGATTTACGAACTTTTTTAAATTTGACGAATTTACAGATACAGTAAGCTATAAAGATTGTTAGTAATTTCCTAGCTTCAGCATATGACCCCTCAAAACAATCAAAAGCTGATAGGTATTGTGTACATTCTCTTAGATCTTGTTTAGCCATTGAAAAAAATACTCCTAATAGAGAAACTGCTTCCGTCGGAATCAGCATTAAAACAACATATTTTAAGATCTATGTGGCAAATTAATGAGTGGAATCAAGCTACTTTATCAGAAATGATATCTTTTGAAGTAACGAACTATGGTTGGATTCAACAAGATGAAGTGTTACTTCCAAATTATTTCGAAGGTAATACCGCGATGGAATATCTGCTAAAATATTTTTGTTCGTGCAAGAGCAGAAATAAACCCTGTAATTTGAATTAGACTGTTGTGATATATGCTCTTGTTCTGAATCATGTTGCAATATGAGTAAAAACCAATGCGATGAAAATGCATGTAATGATCCAGAGCTAAATAATGAATTTTGTTAACATGTAAATTTAAATGATATCATTTTTCTTTACTTTTTTTGTATATATTACTTTTCTATAACTTTATTATACAAAAAATATAAAAAAATGTAAAAAAATAATGAAAATTTATGATAATAAAGGTCTGTAGAATTTATTTAAAACATTCATCCACTTTTTAAAGAAGATAGTTACATAAAAATTTTATTTATTAATAGCGATAGATAGTGAGAGGATAATTAATGGAGAGTGTACGTTCAAACGATAATCGCCCGCAAAGTGCTATAGATTTCGTTAATTGCAACACAAGTTCTTGCAATTTTGCCAAAAACTTCTTAAAACTATATTAATTAAAACCTTATTAATTGTAAGCATCATTTAAAAAATTTCTTCGACTCTTTTATTCGACGAAGATAAAAACCCGATTATTCGTTACATAATTATATATACTAACGTAACATCAAAACAGGTCAACTTTGGTTAACAACCTAAACATTTTTTGAAAGTGCTTAATATCTCAATCAAACCGTGAAAGTTTCATTTCAATATATAAAAGTGGAAAAAATTGACAGCGAGTTGAATCGTAATCCGCGCGCGTATTACTTTCGAAAAAAAACCAGTTTTTCTCAAAAAACACAATGTTTCCCACTCCAATCGAAAAATTTTATTGAAAAAAGTTGTGCATATTTTTGCAACGAACATTTTGGTACCAAAATTTGTCGGTTACCAAAAAGTTATGGGTTCTTCATTAACGAGAGCTCTTTTTTGGGGTACGCTGCTCGCCTGCTTGGGAATGTCGGTGAGTGCAGCAAGAACATGGGCCTCAATATCAACGCCAAGAAGACTAAAATCATGATAATTACTTGAAAGCCACAAGAATTTCAAAACTCAAACCTAACATATTAGTATCAACCAATAGAGTGAGTATATAAGTCTAAATATCTAGGAACGTGGCTGTGTGAAACCTGGGAATCAGACACAGAAATCAGATGCCGGATTGAAAATGCCGGCAGTGCGTTCATGAAATTTATACATATATATATATATATATATATATATATATATATATATATATATATATATATATATATATATATATATATATATATATATATATATATATATATATATATATATATATATATATATATATATATATATATATATAATTATTTATTCGAATTGTTGTTGCCTGTGATCTATTTTTAAACTCTTGATAATTATTAGCAATAACAGGCTGGTTGAATCTTGAAAAACTCGATTTTAATAAAGAATTGACGTTCCACTATGATATTCGTAATTGAAATTTCTTTGACATTTATTGATTTAAAAAAATTGAAAAAAACAGGGCTGCTTAGTATATGCTATTCAGTTCAATATTAACATTCAAAATTGTTATCACCAGATGGCAAGGGAAACCAAAGAAACCCTCACCTACGCAATGTTTGAAAATAATAATAAAAGGGTACTATTTATCTAACAACAAAGAAATGAGTCATGGGAAAACATTAAAGAAGTGGAGTAGAATTATCGGTATAGACGCTTATATGGAAGCAGCCGTATCTAAGGATTTTGTTTGTTGTACTTTTTTCATCTTCAAATTTTCAATCCAATACTTGGCTACGCCGTTCTGATGAGGACCAAAGAGTCCGAAACACGTGTCAACGGCTGCTTCCATATAAGCGTCTATACCGATAATTCTACTCCACTTCTTTAATGTTTTCCCATGACTCATTTCTTTGTTGTTAGATAAATAGTACCCTTTTATTATTATTTTCAAACATTGCGTAGGTGAGGGTTTCTTTGGTTTCCCTTGCCATCTGGTGATAACAATTTTGAATGTTAATATTGAACTGAATAGCATATACTAAGCAGCCCTGTTTTTTTCAATTTTTTTAAATCAATAAATGTCAAAGAAATTTCAATTACGAATATCATAGTGGAACGTCAATTCTTTATTAAAATCGAGTTTTTCAAGATTCAACCAGCCTGTTATTGCTAATAATTATCAAGAGTTTATATATATATATATATATATATATATATATATATATATATATATATATATATATATATATATATATATATGTATAAATATGTATATATATATATATAAATATATATACATATATATATATATATATATATATATATATATATATATATATATATTTATATATATATATATATATATATATATATATATATATATATAATCATGAATAAAAATATATAAAAATGATTTCATTCAAATGCATTTTTCAGGTCCTCATGGTTTAATATAATTGAACATATTCTTATCCTTGAAAATGCAAACGATATTCAAAATCAAATCTTGAAAAACTTAGAAGTTGACTATAGTAAATATAATATAATACATAAAGTGAACAAGGAATAATCTTCAATAATTTAAAAAATTTTCAAACAACTTTCCAAGAAAGCTTGTAATATGTATTCCGCGATGAGAATTCTACATTCACAATTCAACAGTGAATTATAGAAATCGTCGAGTCACTCCAACTCAAAATTTGCATATAGCTGTTTCGATCTTAGAGTGAATTAACAAATTTCTAATTGTTCCGCAATACGTATCGCGGTCTGGACAACTTTCAGTATAACAACCCAGAGCGCCCTCCACCAATGATATTGGAAACCAACTTAGATCAAAAATGCAGAATCCCATCCCAACAATAGGGGAGACCGGGGCAAAATGATCCCCCTAAGGTTTAAATGTTCATAATTAAGGGTATATGTAATTTGGAGATTTGTTACAGTCCGTGTAAGTAAAGTCATCATGTATGAATAAAACCACGGTACGGCCATTCTTGTAATCGAAGTCTAATGTAAGATATTTACGGATTATGACGTGATGACCTAAGGATCAATTTGCCCCTCCTCATGGGGTATAATGATCCTTCAAAAAGAATATCGAAGAAGAATACGATAACTGTTTATTTTTGAAAAATCTGAAATATAGCCATTGTAGAAAACAAAATATATAATTTCAATGATCCCTGAACATGATTGATATACCTAAATATTAATATACCAATTTACAATATTTATTTATTTAGACAACGTGTACCTTATCTAGAACTCTATGACATACTTTTTATGCTAAAGGATTATACGCACAATGATCACATACGAAGACGTCATCGATTTCATCTGCCCCTGAACAGGCGTCATGGGCCCACATATGACACTGGCTGCATTGAATCCAACCCTCTCCACTCGCAGACCTCGCGACTCACCACAGATCAAACATTTTGCATCATTGATCTCTCAATGCAACTATTTTGGATTTATTCCTGAAACTGTACTCACTGAAGTCTCTTCAACATTGAAGATTCTATGAGCAGGAAGTTGTTTGTCTATGGATTCTGTTTTTATGTAAATAGCCATAAAATGTATTGACAACTACCTTGTTAAAACCTTTTGCATGTGCTACTGATGTTGACTCTAGACTTCTTAGAGATAAATTTGGATGCCTTTTCCGAAACTGAAAACACCAGTCTATACCGGCAGCTTGACTCACTTTCGTAAATGGGTGTGACATATTATTTTTCTCAGCTAACTGAAACGCTAGGCAAAGCACATCACGTGGAGTCAGATCATATGTACGGGTTTCCATATCAAATATATAGCGTAGAAGTTCAGCTTCTTGGTCTTCTATAAACACATAATGAAAGAATCCCAGACTTTTCAATGGCTGGGTGGTGATACCAGCTCTTCTCTTGATAATGCGCTGTTTTAACGCCATTCTTGGAACGTTAAAAGTGGTTGATACCGTACGTATGCACGCACCATTTTCGGCAGCCTTAATAGCTTGTTCAATACTCTCAATGGTCCAGTTCTGTCGCTCGGTTTTTCTCACGTAGGTACCCAAGTAACAATTTGAAGGCAGTTTCTATTTATTTAGGTTTTAAAAATGCTTTAATATGTTCAATAAATCGACATAGGATTTAAAGTAACCTTAAGATAAACTAAAAGTTCTTAAAGACCACTTTTTCTTGAACAAAGAATTTAGTGCACACTTTAAATCAAAATAAAAAGGCTATTTGCTCTTAATGTCCTATTGATCTTATACTGGTTTTATATTACTCTTAACATTGGTTATTTTAAAACTAATTTGCTATTATTAAGAATTGAATAGCAAGTTGGTTTTAAAACAATCCGTTCTGGGAAGAAAAGATTTAATGCAGTATTATGGAGTACTCTTGTTATATTCTTTAAAACCTATTAGGAACACTATTTTATCCTAAGACAATTCATTCAATATAATACCACATTAAATCCAAAAACATAATTTTTATCTTTTAATGAGTATATTAAGACTATTATTCATTTAAAAGGTTTTAATTTAGTCCATTTGGTTAAAAGAAATACCTTTTGGTCTTTGGACGACTTCATTAAAATTAATTAAATATTCCCTCCACATTCAGATGAATGTGGAGGGGATATAACTGAGAGAAGCTCTTTTCAACGAGTGCAAGAAAACCATAGTGCAATTTAAACCAGCGTTACTTATAAAGAGTGTTCTTTCACTTCATCTTTCAATCCGTTCGATTATGAAAGCAATGCCTGGGAATTACAGAAAGAAATCTACGAAAACGACGATCAAATTCAAAATGATGAATTTCAAAGCGACAATGAACTCATAAAAAATCTGCTTTTCTGCGAAGAGCTTAGAGAACTGGCAATCCTTTCAAACATGAGTCAAGGCACTGTTAAACAATAATACAACTCATTAATAAACTACTACCAAAGACTAATCTTGAGCAAGATCCACGAAATTTTTTTTTGTGAGGTTAGGATTCCGTTTGAGCGCAAGACCATTTTAAATCAATAAGGTCACAATTTGAACTTATTGGTTTTGAAAGGAAAAGTAAACAGACTCTTGTGGGAGTCATTGGATTTATAGCGGTTATTGAAACGCTGTTTTAAATTTTGTGAGATTTGAAACATTTAATAAATGAACAATTAGTTTTAATCTAGATCACGCCATGTTTCACTGCAATAAAGAATCCGCCATTTTGGACTTTTTCAATAGTAAACGAAAAGAATATTATTATTCAAATAATTGCGTCTTGTATCTTCTTAAAAAACTGAAAAACGGTATGTCGAAATATGCCATTCAATTAAAAAAATGCATTCAGATCCTTAGATACAAAATAAAATTTGATGATATTTTTTCAATATTTTTTAAATATGGGAAAAATACATTAAATGAGTGGCGCTCGAGTTATGTTGAAGTATTTTATTACTTTTTATCAGAAAAGTTTCATTCGTTGGTGATTTTTTCACCATAATAGATTACTTTCGAATATTATTTTATTATATGCTTAGTATACGTATGCGGTTTAAAATATTACCACTCTGCCGGCCATTATACATACTTAAAAGTTGTCGAGTGTTAGTAAATAAAATAAAACTCTTTTAGGATTCATTAATTATTTTTAAGTTGATTTAGTCTGCGTTGAATACATTTTGAGAGCAAAATGTCAGATAATAAGTTTTAATTTATAGATTTGAAGTTGCCTTGAAGAACCCTTTAAGAATATAGAATTAAAACTTAACGGTTTTAATACAGTTTTGAAATTTAGTCTTGAAGGCCTTTTTAGGATGGGCCCTTTTTGGCTAGAAAATGCTTTATGATGGTCCCAGGGATGTCTTGAAGATCACTTGATTTTATTCGAAATTCTATTGTATAGTTTTAAAGCGATGTCGAAGATCAGTATAAGAGCATTAATGTTACTTGGGTACGCACCATAATCGAGTCTGCAAAGAAATTAAAACCGACATAGTGAGGCAAAATGATCCAGGACCATTTTGCCCCACCTCAAAGAGGTTCGTTTTGCCCCATTTATTACTCTTGTAAACTGAGTCACGTACACTAAATATTATATATCAAGTTAAGTTTTGAAACGACGTAAACCTAGCAAAATAAGCAGAGTTCAATAACTACCATTCAAACATATCATTAAAACAACTAGTACAGAATTATAGACCTTATATCGAGATGCTTACCTTAGATCAACAGCGCCAAAAATGGTTTTTTATACCACAAACTTATAAGACGTGTACGCAAATTGACGGTTACAGTGAAATTGACCAAAAGAAAGATTGCTCGATCAGTTGGCGACGTTGCCATTTACTTAAATATAATACATCGTCAGAAATTTGGGGATGATAGTTTTGCCCGACTGGATCCTTTTGCCCCGGTATCCCCTACATATTTCCTGACACAGTGGCGCAACCAGGAGGGGAGCCATGGGGCTGCAGCCCCCCGC
>JARQZK010000020.1:165000-265000 GCA_030704885.1 Cynegetis impunctata | reverse complement strand
ATTCAGTGAGGCTGACACTTTTTACGGTTCTAACATCCTGGCAGGGAGCCAAATGTTACCTCTGGCGAAAGCATATGCATATAACACTATTGCACAGGGCGCAATATTAATTGAATATATAAAAAAGTTAATGCTAGTGAGACACATGCTTGATTTTAACGATTACTGTGATACGGCGTTTCACCACACGGTGGCTTCTCAGCAAAAATTCAATACTGAATCAAGATTTCAGTATTCTATTCTATCTGATGAAGTCACCAAGTTATTTCATAATTTCAATTGTAGTAATCTATTCTTGAAATAATATAACAGCCTCATTGTTCAATTGAAAATTTTAAAAAGTTGATATGTTCACTAGATTACTTTTCATTATCGGTATTTGTAAAATTTAGGTTTTTAAATCTGAGCTCAGCATGGATTATTATGAAAATTGAGAGAATATAGATAGATTTATCTAATATAAAATTATTTTTTTAATACGCAAACAGAAACGGAAGTCGATACGTATGAGCTTCTTCTGCTTTCCAACCATGTTACTGTGGGCTGAACGAGGTATAGTAGGTATTTTTGAAAAGAATTTTTCCAATTGCGTCGAATTAGTTCTTTTATCAGATCTTCCGATAAATCAACGTTACCAAGATGTGGAAATGCTTTTCAGTTTATAATGTTTTCTTTTAATAAGGTAAAGGGTCTTTTTTTCTATATAAAAAAAAACCAGGATTTAAATCGCAGACGGTGAAATCATGGAAACTATCCTAGCTATCTACGGGGCCATCAAGAAACTACTTACAGAGTATTTCGTACTTCTTTAACCGCTCCCTCTAACCACGTAACGCCATTTAGACATCAAGTCAACCTCCGCTACCATACGTATTTTGTGTAACGTAACTTGTAATCCAATAAGATGATTATATTAACTAAATTTTGAAAATAAATCAAAAGACTTTCAAATTAATAAGAATTCTTTGAACGACTGCTCTTTGATAACAAAATTAAACTAAAATTAAAACGAATAAAAATAAATTTCTTCTTCTTCTTCCGGTGCCGTGCCCGCTTTCGGGCGTAGGCGACCTCTCTATAACTATTCGTGTTGTGCGTGATACAGTGAAATACGAATAGAATAGACCTACAGTTTTACGACGGTTCCGAACGTCTTTATAGAGAGAATTTACTAGGCAGAATACTTCTCGGTGCTTTGCCATTGCCTTCCGAGAGGTGGCTCCGCATTAATTCGTTGGTTCGGCCGGGATCCGATCCACTTTCTGTTGAGTAGTTTAACGCACTGACCACTGAACTACGGAGTCACAATAAATAATTAAACGTACGCATTATCTATCCATGCGGTAATCAAACAATAATGGATTGATTGAAGAACTTGGTTAAGCCGTATCATCAGGAATTGATAAGCCAGTCATAAAACATCTTCTTCATCAATCCAGTTAGAATTTCTATCGAAGCTTTGATCTTGGAAAGTACATAGAAACTGTTTATTTCTTCGAACAACAATTAATGGTGATGGGCTCCACTCGATTTTATCCTTGTGTCAAAGTGTGTTTAGGATTCAGCAGTTTAATATGCAATTGAACACTCATTTTAGAGGCACAATATTTCACACAGTGTTCTATTTTGAAGATCAGTTTGAAGAGTTGATCAATAATAATCATAAGGTATATGAATAACTGATTATGACGTAAAATAAAACTTCATATAATTGGTTGGAAACAAAATTTATAGGTTTTTAAATAATTACTTTTAAACCGATATTTTATTTACGAAAGGGGAATTCATAGGTTATTGCTAAATAAGAAACAGATGTTGACAAGATTTAAAAAAAATGAATGAAAACTTATTTTATGCTGAAAATATGTAAGGAAGTTAGGAGATTTGGTTTTAATTGTCTATCGCTAATATTGCTACAACTAGTCTCTTATTATCTTCAGACAATTTTTTTTCGCTTATATTAATACTACTGTTTTTTATCAGAGTAACGTGTTTTATATCTAGAAAACAAAGCATTAAACAAACCTCCTTTTTTGACGACATTAAAGCTTTCATTTCGAATAGCGAATGACAAAAAAGTGATCTCAAAACGGACAATTAGATTGACGTGTTTCAATGCCTGAAGGAGTATGATTGTTGAAGTTCTCTTAAATCGAGCTGTAGCAGAAAGATGGGAGAGCAAAGGACCGACACGAGAAGTACTATAGCGCTGGACGTTGTGACTGTTCGCATACGACAAATGCCTATAAGGGCAGACGTTGTTAGCTGGTGCGTTATTTTCAAAACAAATATAAAAAAAGATGTCTATCGCAGCGAGCTGCATTAGAAGAGCATGTTTTCATAACGTATCCAGTTTAAAAAATATAAAGGGAGAGAGAGAGAAATAAACTTCATTGATTATTATTAATCAAATGTATTCATTAAATTATGATCTTTTTTCCAAATTCAAAAAAAATGCGCCCTCTAATGTCTAAACAATATTTATTTTCTTCCCGGGGGATCAACCCCCCAATCAATTCGTACCAAAACCAATCACATCCAAGGTATCATACGAAACTACGTACTTACAAACTATCAACCCTATTTCTATAAAATTGCGCCCTTTATCGTGTAAACAAGATTTATATCCTCCTCCGGGGGGTTAACCCTCCAACCAATTCATATAGAAATGAATAGCATCCAAGATATCGTACGAAACTACCTACCTACAAAGTATCAACCCTATGGTACCAAAATTGCGCCTTCTATCGTGTGAACAAGAATTATTTCCCTGGGGGGTCAACCCCCCAACCAATTCGCAATAAAAAACCTATCCCATTCAATATATCATAGGAAACTACCTACTCACAAACTTTCAATCCTATTTCCCCAAAATTAGGCACTTTATTATGTAAAGGTTTATTTCTTCCCCCAGGGGGTCAACACCCCAACCAATTCGCATAAAAACCTATTCCATTCAATATATCATGAAAAACTACCTACTGACAAACTAACGATCCTAAATCCCCAAGAATACGCCGTTTATCGTGTAAACAACGCTAAAATACATAAGCACACACACACACACATATATATATATATATATATATATATATATATATATATATATATATATATATATATATATATATATATATATATATATCAGGGGCGGCTAGTCAAAATAGGCTAAGGAGGCTAAGCCTCCTCAATAATATTCCGTGTATCACTAAAATATTAAATTGAATAATATGAGCATTCAGCATATTCATATTAATCAAAATCATATTATTTTATGCACCTACCTTCCTTTCAACCTACATAATATAATATAATTTATTAATTACGATAGAAGGTATTTCATTCATTTCAAGATTTGTGGCAACGCTGCGGAGGCATGGAAAGGTATATTCTCAACGTTCATTATGGCTGCCACAGAAAAGCAAACAACGGTGCAAATACTCCGAATGAATACTTCATTACAATAGAAAAGCAAAACACATGTAGATGGCAGCACCGATCGAGACCCAGTCTTATACAATGTCGACCAATCACAACTATAGAATTTCGCGTGACATCGAGTGAATTCGTTGGAAATCGTAGTGTGATCGTATTGTCTAATGGCCGGCGTGTATACTTATATAGCTCGCGTATTGTTTTAAAATGAGTTTGGTTGCTGAAGTTGATTTCAAAAATTTCAATGATGACTTAGTGGAATATTTGTTATCCCATAACTTTAGTGCATGAGTTATGAGGATAAAGTTTTGATAAAAACATTGCGACCTACCCCTGAATTAAACAATTTGGTGCAGCGTAACAGAAAACAAAACCGCGGTTTTAATTCACGGAATTATGAGAGACATCCTTTCCTAACCGGATCACAGGTAAAAAATAAATTAATTATTTTGTTGGCAGTGTTTACTTTTTACTAGTGAACTTCTGGTAGTCTCTAGCTCCCTTTCTATGAGGTCGCAGAGGGTTCCTTGGAAAGTGTAAAACAACATCTCTAAAATCAAGATAACCCATAATGCATCTTGCTGCAAGTCATCAAATATTCTGAAAAAATTTTCGTTTAGGATTTGAGGATTTAATTCTATACCTGGTTGAAAGTGAGGAATTTTTCACCGATAAAGTAACTTTAAATAAATCACGCGGATTAATATCTTACTTACAAGATAAGGAATTCATATATTTTTTAAACATCTTTAAATTAATTTTTGAACAAACAGAAATAGTTTTTCAAATCCTACAGCACAAGTTTTCAGATGTAATTTACTCACGAAATCGGCTCAAGTTTCTTTTGGAAAAAATTTCAAAATTTCGTGCAGAAGTTTATTTTTGATTATTTTTGTTATCAATAGCTGTATGCTAAATAAAGGTATTATTATTAATATTATTTATTTTAAAAAACTATATTCTGTATTTCAAACTACTGATGATACGACTCAATTTAGCCCAAAACGAAAGAAATTAAGTTATGCAGATATGGAGCTTCACTATAAGCAAATATTTAATGAAATTTTGGATACTATTAGGGGTGAAATAGAAATAAGGTTCTCTGATTTGAAAGAACTGCATTTCTTCGACTTACTCAATAAAAATTTGTTTACCGGATTTGAGCCTAATTTTCCAGATAACCTTTTGGAAAATTTATGTCAAAAATACACTTTTTTTGATAAGGTGGCCATAAAAAGTGAACTGTGTGTTGTTTATAAGGACAATGAAATTTAGGGGCAAAATGAAAATCATGTGGGGACTATTAAATACCTTTTTGATAATGATTTGAATCAAGATTTACCCCAAGTTTATAAACTCTTATGTCTAATTGTTTCTATCCCGGTGACATCGGCTTCCGTAGAGCGCTCGTTTTCCACTCTTAAGAGAATTAAAACTTATTCACGAAATTCAATGAGCCAGGATCGTTTGAAAAATATTAGTTTGTTGTCTATTGAAAAGGAATTGGTAAAAATTTTGGCGAAAGACAAAAAATTTTATGAGGATACTATAGATCATTTTGCTAACGTTAAAGATGGCAGAATCCCGCTAATCTTCAAAAATATATAATAACTTATTATTTGCTCTCACCAGCAGTTAACAAATTCGTTAAGTAGGTAGGTACCTATTTTGTGAAAGAAAAAAAAATTTGATGAATAGATGAATTGATTAATTGGCTGAGAAGAGTTTTTGTGAATATTGTAAATAGGAGTTGTAGGTCTCAAGGTAGACACTCGAAAGTGAAAACAAATTAAAAGCCTAGGGTACTTGTTTTACTTTGATTTTCTTCAAATTATAAGGCGGTTGACTTTGAAATTCTAAAAATTTTCGCCTATGGTGTATTTTTTAACACCTCTTGTATCCTCCTCAGACCAAAACCTCACGAGCCGCCACTGATATATATATATATATATATATATATATATATATATATATATATATATATATATATATATATATATATATTTAAGTGAACTAGGACATTTATTTGAAACTAATCAAACAAACCTCCTAGCGGAGCTGGTTATAAGAGTTCACGAAGCATCGAAATATCAACATCTACCCTAGACGGTAATTGTTCGAAATGTTAATTTGTTTATCACAATCGATGGAAATTGATAGACAGACTGTTTCGCCCTTATCGGGGCTCATCAGTATCATCCATCCACCGGGAGTGATAACCAAACCAACATTTCTAACGGTCATACGTATTTCTTCTAGTAACTCCATGACATATAAATATGACACAGCGCCACCAGTCGGAAACAATTGAACCACATCTTTCAGAACAGAAGAAAACATTTCGGCAACGAGGACTAGTACGCCCGGAACACCCGTAGGTGGCTACCATATTCGCTAAGCAAGTGTAAAGCTGACACATCAATTCGATGTGATTCAACATTACACACCGCAGGCAGCAATCGCCCCGAATTTTATCGCAATGGCAAATGAATATAAGTGAGAATTATTCGTGTTAAACGGAAAACACGCCCGTGGTTATAAAATTAAGTGAACTAGGACATTTATTTGAAATAATTCTTACTTATATTCATTTGCCACTGCGATAAAATTCGTGGCGATTGCTGCCTGCGGTGTGTAATGTTGAATCACATCGAATTGATGTGCCAGCTTTACTCTTGCTTAGCGAATATGGTAGCCACCTACGGGTGTTCTGGACGTACTAGTTCTCGTTGCCGAAATTATTATTATTATTATTACATAGGTTAAGAGTAGAGAGTAACAAAACCCCATAAAACTCTAAAAAGAAAAAAAAGAATACAATATAACATTAGTGCACACGTGCAGCAAAATATGCATCTAACCGAGCTTTAATAATGATTGACGAGAGTGACGACGTGTCTGAGACGAGCTCTGTAAAACAGAGTTGTATCGATGTAATTACTGAAAATAAAAATGAAAAAGGTTTTTCGTGCTGCTCAAGAAAGTGTGGTGTGGTCATCTGTGCATTTTGTGAGGGAGTAATGCATAAATCCTGTGCTAAAAAGATGGAACGCATAAAATTTATTGATGGGTTTCATATAAACTGCTGCCAATCACATGAAAATGCCGGAATGTCACTTCAGAAATCAGTAGAAGAAAAAGTGAGTACTCCAGGTTTCCTCGATAGAAATTTATTGGAAACTAAAATTCAATTTCTCGCTCAACTATTAGAATCAGCGAATGAAAAAAATGAAATTCTCAAAGTAAATAATGCATTGCTCCTCCAACGAATGCAGGATTTCGAACGGAAAACAAATGTATTACAAAAAAATGTGAATAAACATCATAAATTTGTTGATAAGAATTCCGAGCATAAGGTGGTCTTACCGCTGATCAAGATCGACAATTTGAAGGACTGTTCATCGGAAGCTGTAACTGTAACTGGTGATCTCGGAAATTTGATGCAGACGGAGAATAATCCTTTAAGCGGTTCCGCAACCGGCAATCTAAACGACAACAATAGTCAAATGAAGATATCTATTAGCAAACAAACACAGAAGATCGATACGACTTCAGATTTGACAGCAAAGCAAATGACTGAGGTTGACAATGACAGTAACAGTGATACTGTTTCTATTGAGCAATTCCGAGATGAAAGAGCTCCAGTTTCCGGGGGGAGTGCAACAAACGTCCCAAGTACTGAGTGGAAAACTGTCTCACACAAGAGAAATCCGAGAAGAAAACTTCCCTCCCCTGCTGACAGGCCGGAACCAATTAAAGGTGTGAATAAAACTGAAAGTACACTGGAGGTAGCACAAAAACTGTATTGGGTGTTTGTATCTGGTCTTTCAAAAAACACAGAGCCCCAAGCAATACTGGACTTCCTTAGGAATCATCAGTGTGATGCTAACATGATTTGTGAGAAAATGAAGACTAAATCAAAGCAAGTTAGCTCATTCAAGCTTGGAATACCAAGGCAGCTGGTAGACAGAATATTAAACTCTGAGCTCTGGCCAGAGGGTATAAGAGTTAACCATTTTCGCAACCTACAACGCCAGCAGACCAAGGTGGTTTCTCCTCTGAAAGGCGGAACTCGGTGAGCCAGGTTACTGATGAATCTGTATGTGTTTTTCATATTAATGTACAAAGTTTATGTAATAAGGTTTCAGAGCTGGAGGTAGTCCTCGGTGAGAATTCTTTCGACTGTATTTGTATCAATGAGCACTGGTTAAGAGCTGACCAGTTTTCCGTGGTAAATTTGGAAGGGTATAAAGGTGCCTCCAGTTTTTGTAGGTCTTCTAGAGGTCATGGGGGGGTTGCCATATATTTAAAATCACATGTCGACTATCATGACTTAAACATCTCAAATCATTCTGTCGAACTTGACTGTGAGGTGGCAGGTGTTTTCCTTAAAAAACATTCTACCCAACTTATTACAGTGTATAGGTCCCCTAATGGTGATTTTCCTAAGTTCTTGGAAATCATGGCATGTATATTGGACAGTATAAATTTGTCTTTAAACGTCATTATTACAGGTGACTTTAACATCCATTTTACTACTACTGATACTAGGGTAGTCGAGTTGGAGAATCTTATGATGTCGTATGGTCTTCATCCAACCGTTAATTTCCCAACAAGAGGCAATGCCTGTCTCGACAATGTGTTCACTAACATAATCACCTCGACAAGTTGCTCTAGACCTATTGATTTACATCATCTGTCTGATCATAGAGGTATAGTCTTTCATTTTAAAACACTTATTACAGATAAAAAATCTAAATCTAGAATTAACTACAGGCCAATTACAGATGTAGGTCTATTACACCTTTATAATAATGTTGAAAAGATTGGGTGGCAGTTTGTCATTGATCCTGACATCACCATTGACAAGAAGTTCCAACTATTTGTTAAAGTTATAAATGAGTCAATAGAGCTGAGTTTTCCTCAGAAATCAAGAATTCCTAGTGGTGATAGACGGGCCGTGAAGGTTGAGTGGTACAATGATGAATTGAGAGAATCTAGGGAGAGGCTTCATGCTCTGGATGCTATGAGTAGGCAATATCCTGAGTTAGTACCAAGGCAACTAGTAGCTGGGTACAGGAAACTCTATAGAGCTAATATCTGCAGTTCTAAGAAAAGAGCATATGATGCTTACATAAAAAATTCCAATAGGCCAAATGTTGCAATGTGGAATATTCTTAAAAGTAAAAGTTCTCCATCCAACATACTACATACAGATTCGCTGAATGCACACACGTTTAACAACTTTTTTATTAATGTTGCTGAAGAAATTGTGAAGGACCTACCAAAAGCCAAAAACTCTTTTGACAGCTACCTTACTTCAAACTTAACTCCAATGAATAGCTTTAATTTTCGACAGGCCACTTTTAATGAGGTTAGAGATAAAATATCTAGCCTAAAAAACACAAAAAGTAGAGACTGCTTTGACATTTCCACAAAAATCGTAAAGTCACTTAAACATTTAATTGTCTATCCACTTACAAAGTTGATTAACCGTTGCATCTTGGCTGGAGTTTTTCCCTCGGTTCTCAAAAGTGCAAAGGTAATACCCATTTACAAAAATAAGGGCTCACCGGATGATGTTACCAATTACCGCCCGATATCCCTTTTACCTATTTTTTCCAAGATTTTTGAGTCCATTCTAAAAGACCAAATGAATTTTTATTTTGAACATAACAACTTGTTTCTTACTGGGCAATATGGTTTTCGTAATAAAAAATCAACAACTTTGGCCATTAATGGTCTGGTGGACCTTGTTGTGGATGGACTGGAACGAGGTCTGGACACATATGCATCTTTCTTTGACCTCACAAAGGCTTTTGATTGTGTCTCACACTCAATTTTGATTAGAAAGCTGGCCCACTATAATTTCTCAACTGTGAGTATATCTCTCATCGAATCATACCTTACTGGTCGTAATCAATTTGTCTACTTTAACAACAAAAAATCTCAAACCTTGAACATTGACAGTGGGGTTCCCCAGGGCTCAGTGCTGGGTCCCCTTCTGTTCCTTATTTATATAAACGATCTGTCAAGTTGTCAGGGCAGAGGAGAGCTCATTCTTTTTGCTGATGACACGACCAAAACAATTACATATCATCCCACTGATTCCTTGACTGATGTTGTCAGTGAGATGCAGTCCAATCTGTTTGATTGGTTTGCTGCCAATCAGCTTAGCCTTAACAGATCCAAGACTCAGAACTTGAACTTCACTCTCCGACGAAACAGGCCTGACCTGCCCTGTGATCCTCATGCAAAGTTTCTTGGAGTTATTCTTGATCCTGGACTTACTTGGGAGGAGCATGTTATCCAACTGAGTGGAAGATTATCAAAAATTATTTACCTTATTAGGGCACTTTCTCATAATGTGTCTCTCCCTACTCTTATGTTGGCCTATCATGCTTACTTCTCATCTCAAATGTCCTATGCAGTTTTAAGTTGGGGTCATAGTGCTCATGCAGGGAAAATTTTCGGTCTGCAGAGGAGATGTGTGCGGATCCTGGCTGGGATTGGGTATCGGGATTGTTGCCGTCGGTACTTTGCCTCTCTTCATGTGCTTACTTTTCCATCTGTATATATTTACCACTGTCTTGCCTATATTAGAAAAAACCTCTCCCATTTCTCCTCACATGAAAATATTCATAAGCATTTAACTCGCAATCGCAGGGACATACTCCCTGATTTTCACAGATTGTCGAGAACACGGAGGGGCACTGATTACTTTTGCATTAGATTCTTCAATGTCCTGCCACACCACATAAGGGTGCTAGAGTTTAAGCAGTTTATCTCCAGAATGAAAGATTATTTAATTGATAAAGCCTTTTACTCATTTGAGGACTATCTCCACAATGATTTTTATGACATGCAATAATTTTGAAGTTTCGTATGTGTGTATTGACTGTTGTACTTCTTTTGTTGTAAGATTCGGCAGGTGTACCTATGTCTTTACTGTGTATTTAGGATATAGAAAGTTTTACCAATATTTTAATTATAACAGCTAGTAAGTTTTTTTATCTCTGAAACCTATTACTTTTCGTATGTGACTTGTATACGCATTGTATCTTATGCCTTGTACCAATAAATATTTGATTTGATTTGATTTGATTTGAAAATATTTATAGTAGGCGCCGTAACAACGTCAGCTGGTAACGAGTTCCATCGATGAAATACTCGGTTAGGAAGGAAGAACATCTTCGACGAGCTCCTAAAAGATTCCCGCATCAACTTATACGGGTGTCCGCGTAGACGACGATCCTCATTGAGGTGAAATAGGTGGCTAATAGGAGAGTTATCATCGTGTAGTGCCGTGAAAGTTGTAATAAGGTCACCTCTCTCATGCCGATGCAAGAGAGTAGGAAGCTTCATTGTTTGTAGTCGTTCTTCATACGTTGGTCTTGCTCGCCCATATGGAAGTCTAGTGGCTCGTCTCTGGGTATTCTCCAACATATGTTGGTCTCGCAGTAGTATAGGATGCCATACATTATTTCCAAACTCCAATATTGGGCGTACATAAGACTTATATAGTTTAGCCACCGTATCAGGATCTGGGTTAGTAAAAGTACGAGAGAGAAGATAAATTCTTGAGTTGGCTTTTTTCACTTGAGTAGTCAGATGTTCACTCCATGATAAATCCGAAGTAATTATCACACCAAGGTCACTATATCTGTCCGTATGTGACAAGGCAATATTGTTTATATAATATGTATGACGGGGGTTGTTTTTCCGAAGATGAAGAACTACACACTTCAGAAGGTTCAAAGGTAGTAACCAGTCCTCCGCCTACTGAAATATCCTGTCTAAATCCTCCTGCAACACCACAAAATTTTCGTTTGGATCATTGTAAATTTTGGAATCGTCCGCGTAGAGTGAGCAAACCGAGTTTACCATGAGAGGAAGGTCTGATATAAAAATAACAAACAGGAGGGGACCAAGGACCGAGCCCTGTGGCACACCGCTTAATACTGGATTCATACCGCTATAAACATCACCACTTTTAACTGTGAAAGCACGATCAGTCAGGAAGGAAAATATCCAGTCCAACAATTGACCACGGATACCGAGATGATTCAACTTCTTTATTAAGCGATGTTTTGGCACTTTATCGAACGCACTTTTAAAGTCCAAATACACGACGTCAACCGCCTTTCCCGCATCCAGCATATCCGTCCAATCCGATAGGCAGCACAACAGATTTGTTATGACAGAGTTTTTTGGAGAAAAGCCATGTTGTTGCCACGTGATAACTTTATGGTCAGTTAAAAAATTCCACATTCCGTCTACTATTATTGACTCCATCACTTTTGCAATAATTGGAGTGAGACTTATAGGTCTATAGTTTTTAGTGTCGAACCTGTCGCCTTTTTTGAAAATAGGCTTAACTGATGCAATTTTCCAAACCGCAGGCAAAGTAGCCGAATCGAATGATTGCAGCATAATAAAACAGAGAGGTTTACTAAGAACTCCTGCACAATACTTCAGTAACCTTGGGGAGATGTTATCAAGCCCAGGAGATTTATTAACATTAAGGTTTTGTAGTTTCTCACTTATCAACTGTTCGGTAAAGTGTATTTGATTAAGATGCTGATTTAACATGGGCTGATGTACGATGTCGGGTAAAGGAGTATCGGGCTCCAGAGTAAATGCACCAGAAAATGTATTTGCGAAGGCCGATGCAATAACCTTATTATTGATGGTAATATCGCCGTTCGCCGTGCGAATTTGTGGCGTACCAACCTTGTCTGTCATGTTGGTGCGAATATACTTATATAAAGATTTAGAATTTTTACTACCTGCATTTTCTTTTTCATAGGTTTTTTTTGCCAGATATATGTTTTTAGTTAGCTGTTTAGAAAAAGCTCGGTGAACAGCAAAGTCCTCAGGAAAGTTAGAGCGTCTATACCTCTGCCATAGTGCCTTTTTCCTTCTTACTAATCTTTGAAGGTCACTGTTTATCCATGGCTTTAGAGGGAAAGTGATACTTATTTTAGTGGTAGTATTTTTTTCTGTTAGTTTATTCAAAATGTTGAAAAACAAGTCCCAGTTTACTTGAACGCTGTTTTGTAGAGAGAGCACATCCCAGTTCACACCTTGAAGATCCTGATTCAATCCCTGAAAGTTTGTAAATGCCTTATACTGACTGATCTTTCGATTATTCGGAGGAACAACAGCTTGTTTTCTTCTGTTCTGAAAGATGTGGTTCAATTGTTTCCGACTGGTGGCGCTGTGTCATATTTATATGTCATGGAGTTACTAGAAGAAATACGTATGACCGTTTGAAATGTTGGTTTGGTTATCACTCCCGGTGGATGGATGATACTGATGAGCCCCGATAAGGGCGAAACAGTCTGTCTATCAATTTCCATCGATTGTGATAAACAAATTAACATTTCGAACAATTACCGTCTAGGGTAGATGTTGATATTTCGATGCTGCGTGAACTCTTATAACCAGCTCCGCTAGGAGGTTTGTTTGATTAGTTTCAAATAAATGTCCTAGTTCACTTAATTTTATAACCACGGGCGTGTTTTCCGTTTAACACGAATAATTCTTACTTATATATATATATATATATATATATGTATATATATATATATATATATATATATATATATATATATATATATATATATATATATATATATATATATATATATATATATATATATATATATATATATATATATATATATATATATATATATATATATATATATATATATATATATATATTCGAATTGTTGTTGCCTGTGAACTATTTCTAATCTCTTGATAAAATCGAGGTTTCCAAAGTGAAAACCAGCTAAAGTATTTATCTGCCTGACGTTACAACGTTACAAAGCATGAGAGCGTATCCCTCTCGCTGTAAAATCTTTACGAGGTTTCTGGATGGCTCCATACTATTTCTTAGTGATATCAATGAATCGTTCATTAATTCTTGTTCCCGCGAGAATTCGGATATGCGAAGAGCAATAAATTTTCCAAAGCTTATTACCAAATCAAAATTATGTCGATTTTTCAAGGTGGTAATTCAGTTACCTTTTGCAAACTTCTTTTTCGAAATATTACGAAATGATTTGGGCGCTTACATGAAATTTAATACTGAATTCAACAATTCTTCGAATCGAACCTTATAAATGGCATACGATAAAAATTTAAGGCCATCATAATGACCTTAATAAAAATAATCAACATTAATGCAAATAAAAATATATTTTAATTGGGAGTGCCATAATATTTTACATGCCCTTGCCAGAGATTGTGTTTAGCTGGACTTTCAAAAGGGTCTGCCATAACGTAGGAACCGTCATAGCTGTCTACCATTGTTTTTCTTTAATAACAATAAATAAGTATTTTAAGAAATCCCGGTGGATGCTTTGTCGCTATGACATTGAACTCAAACGTTTCACCATTCATACCTAGGTGACTCTATAGGAACCGCCTGCTGAACTAATGAGATCCCAACTCATGGATGTCAGGTATAAGAAAGTAAACAATAAATTATATAGGGTTTTACAAAATACTGTCTGCTAGCCACTGGTTCTAAGATTATTATGTTAGAGAGCTTATTCGCACACTGAGCGTATTTTTTAATTTTAAAATAAACGAGTAAGCATCAGAGATCCGTCATTAAGGTCGTATTTTTCGCGAGGAGTGCATCGCGTCAGGATGCGATTTGAACGGAATAAACTATGGATGGAAAACCAGGTTATAACGGCGAACCGAAATGAAAATTACAAATTAATTAATTTCATTTTAAAAATTCGTGAAGCGTACGCTTCAAAAGCAAACCGTCATTCAAAATAATTGAAAATAATTTCCTTCATTGAAAAGAAATTAAAAATATCACGAATTGCATCGCTTACTAATGTATGTCGAGATGCTATTCGAATGGAAAAGTCTCCCCGAAGTGTAGAGCGGTTCAGTGAAGAGCTGAAACGCACAATGGATAATATTTTTACATAAACTCAATACCCTTACTGAATTTCAACCCTCTCTTACTCAATCTGCAGAAGCTGTGAAACAAATTTTCAAAAACTAGGAGAAAATACCGAAGTTTTCGGTTCGATGGTAGCCGCTGGATATGCCATTATGAACATTATTTTTTTTTAAATATATTTTATATAACATATATATATATATATATATATATATATATATATATATATATATATATATATATATATATATATATATAAACATATACATATAATAAAGTATAAACTTTAAAATAAAACACACTTGGCTTATGTTTCACTATATAAACATATTTAGATACTGTATTTATACTTGATAATGAGTTCATAACTCGAAACATGTCGACTTTCGTTACTGCCGACCAATCTGTATAATATAAAAACGCTTTGTATTATCGGGAATGTGGTCTGTAGACTCAATAAACTCTTTGTCTTTTTTTCAACTCAATATTTCGCCATTTATTTTACAGCTTCATCAGGAGTACTGCAAAAAATTTTAAAAAATTTAAAACTTTAAAACCTTTACATTTTCACTATCTCTTATATAAATCTACACAATTAAAATGACATATACAATTTTAAAGCACATAAATAAAAATAGCAAAGTATAATACCCATAACAGCTCGAAACTATTTACTGGAATGAAGGATAAAACACCATTACAATATAAAAATAATGTCATCTATAGAATACCATGTATGGAATGTGACAGTAGTTACATTGGACAAACGCAACAGTGGTTGAAACAAAGGCTGACGCAACATAAGAGTGACTGTAAAATAGGAAAGAATTCGTGTGCATTAGTTAACCACTATCAAAAAATGGGACATCATTTCAATTTCGACAATGTCAAAATACTAGAAACAGAATATAATTATAAGAGTAGGTTGTTTTTGGAAATGGTACACATAAGTCAAGATGTGAATACAGTGAATTTTAAATCAGACACAGACCAACTGAGTGAAATCTATATAAATATTTCGAATTAAATCTAATCGTTTATCAATGTAGCATTGTTGCCATGTGTTCGTCTTGTTGTCTTCAGTGAGAGGGAATTCATTGTTGGTTTAGATTTGTGTTGAGATGGTAGATATATGCATCCGATATATTACAACTAAGTACCAACTCTATTCTTGTAAGTGTCAAATGTTATGTGCTTTAAAATTGTATATGTCATTTTAATTGTGTAGAGTTATATAAGAGATAGTGAAAATGTAAAGGTTTTAAAGTTTTTAATTTTTTAAAATTTTTTGCAGTACTCCTGATGAAGCTGTAAAATAAATGGCGAAATATTGAGTTGAAAAAAAGACAAAGAGTTTATTGAGTCTACAGACCACATTCCCGATAATACAAAGCGTTTCTATATATATATATATATATATATATATATATATATATATATATATATATATATATATATATATATATATATATATATATATATATACCTATATATATTATTTTCAGGGAAAAAACAGATGTTAGTTTCTATCTGAAGTGGATTAATGTCAGTTAAGTGCCTCGAGTATTCCATTATTTACATAGTATGATTATGATAATACAAAATGTAATAAACTGATTCAACACAATCTTCTTCGAGTGAATATATAATGATATACGTTTTATAATCTTCTGAATTTCATAACTGCTTTCCTTAAACTAAAAACCCCAGAATTTATAGGTACTGGTTGAAGGGATTTCTGTATAATAAATGTGACCCGTTTCTGGCTAATAATTCTTTGAGAAATTTATTCACAAAATAAATATATGCTTCAGAAGAAATATACAGTGAATAATTTCCGTAGCTTTGTTTACTCATTTCATATCATATATAGTGTTATTAGGACAACTGAATAATATTTTCTTATTTCATGCGTTTGAATTACTTTTCTTCATCCTATTCAAAGTTTGCATACAACTGAAATAATATATGAAAGTAGTCTGAAATAAGGACTAAATTATTTTCGTTTTTTTCAACTGAAAACAGATATGCTTTTGATCATGATCTGTATTCAGATAAGATAATTTATTCTATTGGAGACTTAATTTGCACTCATCCAGTATGAATGAATTTCAAAGTATCTGTTTATCTTGAGCACCTACTGACGTGTACTGTCAAGCGCAATTGATCAGTGATGTATTGATTAAGGAAGTTATATTCATCAAGGAAGACGTAGTGTTCTCGAAGCTCTCGTCGTATATTAACCCATTAACGTTCAAATACCAAGAGCTTGAGTTTAGAAAATTATCTCACCACAATATCATTAAAATTTACATAATAATGAGTTCATCCGATATTATGAAATGAATAGTGAAAAAATTATTGAGATTATATAACTTATTAGCCAAATTAATATCGATTATTTTCGATGCTCTTGTGCTATTATAACTGATTATATAACTCATGTATGAATAAGCCAATAGAATCCGTGAATTTTGCATAACTCACTGCGTATTGATAGGTGAATATATACCCTTGACGACGCGGCGCTTTGTATGGCCGCAGTTTGCAGTGCGCACAATGTCACTATAATACTTGACGGGCTGCACATCCATCCCAAAATTCTCGAAATTAAATCAGATGTTAGAGCTACGGCACAAAATTTGAAAAGTGTAATAACTAAATATGAATTTTTATTATTAGCTCATATTTTTCTCAACGTTTTTAATATTACCGGTCCTTTATCAAGATATATGCAAACCCAAGGTCTTGACTTGCTTAAATGTACATTAATGGCAGATTCGGCAACAAAACAGTTAGAAGCAATTTAAGGAGGATTCATAGATGTCAAAAAAGATACCGATGAATTCATTAAATGGACAAACAATAAATTAGAAGATTTGGATATAGCAGTTGACATTGAATCCGAACTTCTAAAAAAAAGAATACGTAAAGTAAAAAATGCACCGAGAAAAGTGTTTTGACGAAGTTTTAAATGATGAACTCTGAAAGTTTGAAACAGACACTTTTACTATAATAATGGACACAGTAATTCCGTCGATGAAAAGAAGATTTTCAAAAAATTTTGAATTGTACAAAGACGTTGCTATTTTAGATCCAAAACACTTTGGTGAATTTATCCCTAATTTTCCTGAAAATAGTTTGAAGACATTATTTAAAAAGATTTCTCAATATATTAATACCACCAGCACTTTCGAAAATTTAAAACAAGAACTGACAAGTTTTTCTAAAAACTGGAATATAATAAAGTTCTCCCTTTCCGACACCTAAGATTGAAATTAATAAGATAAATTTTCAAAACACTTTTATTGTTTGTATGCCTTTGCCACTTGGCATATTGAGGAAAAGAAACTTAGGTAATATTTAATGTAAATAAACATAATTAATCAATATCAATTTTAATTAATTAAAAAAATTGTTGATAATACACTTTTGTTTTCTTTCGTCAAGTATAGGCAAAAAACATTTTTTTTGTCAAAAGTCTATCTTGGGGGGGTAATTACCTCCCCTTATCGACGCCCTTGTAACTGACTAGTTATTGTTTTTTTTGCTTTATGGGGAAGGGGAGAAAGGGACATTATGTGGTGGCTGGTTTGGATGAAAGTATTTTTTGGTCGTAGTGGGCCGGTGGCTGTGGGCCACTTTATCAAAAATTTTCCGGTAGAAATTTGGGAGCCCATCCGTCCCTGTATGCAGCTATGGTCTACCGTTAAGTACGGTGCAGCCTCCTCGCATATCCTTCCTTGATTCCTGCACATGTATTACGTTGTTGAGCAGCTTGATACCAGTTTCTTCCTGCTTCTTTCCTGATATCATAATCCCATCTTATATTGGGGCGCCTCTTTCGCCTTTTGACGCCTCTTGGGTACCACTGTGTTGTCCTTATGGTCCATCTATTGTAGGTCCTTCTCGCTAGGTGCCCTGCCCATTGCCATTTGAGGGATTTTATTCTGTGTTACTCCAAGTTGCACAAAGGTCCATGGAGCGGTGTATGCTCGGCATAACAAAGAGAGACCGTAAGACAATACAGTGGATTAGAGGAAAGACCCAGGCAATATATATATATATATATATATATAATCTCTTGATAATTATTAGCAATAACAGGCTGGTTGAATCTTAAAAAACTCGATTTTATTAAAGAGTTGACGTTTTAATCCAAACTAGGTGTTAATCATAACATTTTTGAATGTTAATATTAGACTGAATAGTATATAATAAATAACTAGCAAGACAAAGCAGCCTTATTTTTTCAATTTTTTCACATCAATAAATGTCAAAGAAATTTCAATTAAGAATATCGAAGTAAAACGTCAACTCTTTAATAAAATCGAGTTTTTTAAGATTCAACCAGCCTGTTATTGCTAATAATTATCAAGAGATTAAAAATAGATCACAGGCAACAACAATTCGAATAAATAATTATATATATATATATATATATATATATATATATATATATATATATATATATATATATATATATATATATATATATATATATATATATATATATATATACGTTAAACGGAGTTATTACATCAGTCAATCGCAAGCTGTGTATACTACAACGTTGTACTATCATTATCATATAACTTATGAAACTTGAAGCATCAAATTTATTCAGCTTTTGAAAATAATATAAAAGAAACAAATTATTGGTCAGACCCGCATAATATGAAATCTGCTATTGATCCGTATTTAGAACTATTTATATATATATATATATTTATATATATTTATATATATATAAATATATATATATATATATATATATATATATATATATATATATATATATATATATATATATATATACATATATATGTATATATATATATATATATATATATATATATATATCGAATTCTCGCACATCACTTGGTGAAACATCATAAAGAATAAAGTATAAACTTTAAAATAAAAACACTTGGCTTATGTTTCACAATACAAAATATTTACTGTATTTAGCAGTCTTGATAATGAGTTCATAACTCGAACTTCATAACTCGAAACATGTCGACTTTTCATTACTGCTAAATACAGTATCTAAATATTTTATATTGTGAAACATAAGCCAAGTGTTTTTATTTTGAAGTTTATACTTTATTATATATATATATATATATATATATATATTTATATATGTATATATATATATATATATATATATATATATATATATATATATATATATATATATATATATATATATATATATATATATATATATATATATATATATATATATATATATTAATATATATTTATATATATATATATATATATATATATATATATATATATATATATATATATATATATATATATATATATATATATATATATATATATATATATATATATATATAAATATATATAAATATATATATATATATATATATATATATATATATATATATATATATATATATATATATATATATATATATATATTATATATTTATATATAAATTATATATTTATATATATATATATAATTATATATAAATATATATATATATATATATATATATATATATATATATATATATATATATATATATATATATATATATATATATATATATATATATATATATATATATATATATATATATTTATAAATATTATATAAATATATATATATATATAAACATATATATTTATATATATATAGATATATATATATATATATATATATATATATATATATAAATATATATATATATATATATATATATATATATATATATATATATATTTATATATATATATAAATATATATTTATATATATATATATATATATATATATATATATATATATATATATATATATATACAATGCAATGAAATGAATTCAAATCAAATCGAAATATCAACCAAAACAAACGGGAATACCAAAGAGTCCGAAATACGTATCAACAGCAGCTTTCATATTATGCGGGTCTGACCAATAATTTGTTTCTTTTATATTATTTTTAAAAGCTGAATAAATTTGATTCTTCAAGTTTGATAAGTTATATGATAATGATAGTATAACGTTGTAGTATACACAGCTTGCGATTGACTAATGTAACTCCGCTTAACGTATTATCCTTATCTTGAAATTTGAAAAAGTAGGTATCAGACATATTGCTACGAGTAATGACTTTGGAATTTTTTCTCACTGGAGGACCTTACAGTAGGTAACGGAACTTGTCAACAGCAACGAGTATCCATGGAAATCTCCTAAGGTGATTTACCTGAACTGTTTATTTTTTACATCAACTGAGGGAAACTAAGTCAAAATATCCAGTAATTATGTGCACCAGATCTAATTAATTGAATGAAAGATATAGATAAGAGAACTCGATAATTCAGCAAAAGGTCCGAGAATATAGTGATCATCACGAAAATCACCGAGAAATAGGTACCATTATACATAGAGTATTATGAAAAGATTGTGATCGAATTACATGTATCAGCGCAATATATCTTATTTTGTAAGTTCAATGTTAAATACAAGGGCTCCCCTTAATACGTAAGGGCGAAAGATGGTCTCTAGAGTCGGTTCAACGTATTTGCACCAGATAACCTATATGGTAATTATCATTGAACTATGAAACTCGGTTACGCTTCATTTTCTAAAGCTTGCAGTATAAAAATAGACTTGATATATTAGGAGTCTTACATGATATTTCTGGGGTGACTTTTGGTAGAATCTTCAAAGAATGGCAATTATCTGGGAGGATACCGTTTCTTCTGACGAAAAGTTTCACACCAAACATCAGGATATTCAATAAAAGACAATAAATTATTTTATGATTTTCTGCCAATTGTTTCATAAGCACAAGTACAGCCGATATTCAAACTGTTCGCGGATCTTTTGGAGAATCTCTGGTAAAATAGTCCTACATTCTTGCACGATCCTTTATTATAGTTCTTCAATTGAGTCTGCTGGGGCTTTGAATATAACGGATTTCAAGTGACTCCATAGAAAGAAATCGAGGGGTGTCAGATCTGGTGACCTAGATGATCATTCAGTAGGACCTCATTGAACACCCTTGGCTCATTTCTCAGATCCAGTTTCTTCAAATTTATCTAGTAATTCTTGATTACAACCCAAAAATTCGTGAAGTTAAGTTCTGAAATTTTGAAGAAAAAAACAAAAAAGATATGTAACTCATCTAGAATTACATAAAAATTTTAAAAATAGAATAATAAAGTATATATATATATATATATATATATATATATATATATATATATATATATATATATATATATATATATATATATATATATATATATATATATATATATATATATATATATATATATAATAAAGAAATTAGCAATAATAAAGAAATTAGTCGCGGGAAAATATTAAACAAGTAGAGCAGAATTATCGGTATAGCCCGCTTATAGGGATGCAGCCGTTGACAGGGGATTTCGTTTTGTTGTGCTATTTTCATCTCCAAGTTTTCAATCCAATGCTTGGCTACGCCGTTCTGATGAGGACCAAAGAGTCCGAAACACGTGTCAACGGCTGCATCCCTATAAGCGGGCTATACCGATAATTCTGCTCTACTTGTTTATATATATATATATATATATATATATATATATATATATATATATATATATATATATATATATATATATATATATATATATATATATATATATATATATATTTATATAGGTATATATATATATATATATATATATAGGTATATATATATATATATATATATATATATATATATATATATAGGTATATATATATATATATATATATATATATATATATATATAGGTATATATATATATATATATATATATATATATATATATATATATATATATATATATATATATATATAGGTATATATATATATATATATATATATATATATATATATATACCTAATATATATATATATATATATATATATATATATATATATATATATATATATATATATATATATACCTATATATATATATATATATATATATATATATATATATATATATAGGTATATATATATATATATATATATATATATATATATATATATATTTATATATATATATATATATATATATAAATATATATATATATATATATATATATATATATATATATATATATATATATATATATATATATATATATATATATATATATATAAGAAAGAGGAAGTGTTGGCTGACCAGTTAGGATAAAGCTAAGAAAAAACTTGTTGGGTACGCAGCATGCAGGAAGTATACTCTTATCACACTTTTTCCAATATTTCGACAATGTTTATTTTCATCATCAGGGAATGCTACAATATTATTACAAAGTGAACAAGGACAGCTAATTGAAAAAACAACAATCAACTTACATGTCCATGAGATTTTATGCAAAGATCTTAAAACAAATTTAATCTTGACGTTAACAACAAAGGTGCATATGTTCAAAACAAATTCAAACATGTTCAAAACTATCAATAAGCTCTGACACACCAAGAAACTGGATAAGTGAAACATAAAACTAAAATTTTAAATTAAATTAATCAATAGAAAAGGAGTTTGAAACTCTTAAACTGTAAGGATATTGATCTAAGTGCAATAAGAATGAATATATTTTACTTGAATGCTTAATATCAGTCTTTTTGTTAACACACGAGGATGACTGCGAAATGAAGGCCATTTCCAGAAAAAGTCTCTTATATTTATTAGATTCTTTAGCTAAGATTTTAGCAGCATCAAAATTTATATTATGACCTTCTTTATGCACATGATCACTAAGTTCACATCTTTCTGGGTGTAATCTACAGTCACTCCTATGTGAACAAATCCTGTCTTTCAATAGCCTGTTTGTTTTAAGATCTTTGCATACAATCTCATGGACACTGTAAGTTAATTGTTGTTTGTTCCACTATCTGTCCAAGTTCACTTTGTAATAATATTGTAGTATTCCCTGATGATCTCAATAAACATTTTCGAAATATTGGAAAAAGTGTTATAAGAGTATACTTCTTGCATGCTGCGTACCCAACGAGTTTTCTCCTAGCATTATACATATATATATATATATATATATATATATATATATATATATATATATATATATATATAGATATATATATATATATATATATATATATATATATATATATATATATATATTTATATATATATATATATATATATATATATATATATATTGTGTTCAGAAAGATTTCCGCGGTCGGAAGTATTTGAAAAACTTGGTTCTCGGGATGAACCGCGTAAAAGATTTGAAAAATCTCGACGTTTCGGCTCCTTTTGCGAAGCCATCTTCAGGAGAATTAGAAGGAAAAATAATTCAGATACGTGGCCTCAATCTGCCTACTCCACGAATCGAATTAGGAGGAATCGGAAATAATACGATTGCTTGGTCTCAACCTGCCTACTCCACCAACCGTACTGCTTCCTGTCAACTCTGAAGTCTCAACCTGCCTACTCTTCAGAGTCAACTGACGGGCCGATCGTCGCGTGGCCGTATTTATATTTCTATATATATATAAATATATATATATATATATATATATATATATATATATATATATATATATATATATATATATATATATATATATATATATATATATATATATATATATATATATATATATATATATATATATATATATATATATATATATATATATATATATATATATATATATATATATATATATATATATATATATATATATATATATATATATATATATATATATATATAGGGCATACAAGGAAAGAGAAACTAGAGGACTAATAATAATTAATTGGTATGATAACTGACCTGACGTAACTATATAATTTGTCTCCTTCTGTAGTAACCATATGATTAAAGTTTTTTGAAATAAAAGTCTCCTTATACCAATCCTATTGCAGGTAAATTTCATCTGACATTGATTATACCTATACGTTAAGTTGTCGTTCAAATTTTCATTCAAAACTCGTTTTGTTGAAGCTTCCAACGAATTTAAATATCTCGTAAAAGCTACTTATCCGGAGGTAATTGCGACTCTAATACATCGTTTTAAACAATAAACACTTTCATCATGAAATCTGACAAGGTGAAGCTGCCAAGGTATTATTACGATGGCTTAATGTCACAATCCGGTTTACTGTGCTTTGGTCTGTTGTGTCAGGTAGAATCGGTTGTTGAATCAACTGATAGGAGACCTATATTTATGACCGTAACTCGAGGCTATAGAAGGCCTCTAATTATTTTTGTATTTTTTACTGTAAAGTTTTATTCAGATAAATATTACTCCTTGAATTTAGTTAGTGGTAATTCAACAATAATTGGAATAAAATACACATCTAATAATCTGTGGCATATATAAATATATATATATATATATATATATATATATATATATATATATATATATATATATATATATATATATATATAAAACAAAAGCAAAATTATCGGTCTAGCCCGCTTATGTCGCGGCTACGCCGTTCTGATGAGGACCAATGAGTCCGAAACACGTGTCAACGGCTGCTTCGACATATGCGGGCTAGACCGATAATTTTGCTTTTGTTTTATATACTATTTCCCCGCGATAAATCTCCTCTTTGTAGTTTATTTCCACGGTCCAGGATCTCGCGGATGGCATTAACACTCGGTTAGTCGCTATGGATCTGTGGGATCCACAAGTTCTATTTCTTGGTGTACAACGCCAGAGATTTGGAGTGGGGGAGTAGCCCTTCCAGTATCCTCCTAACGCGTCTGTAGCCACGCTCTAGTATTGTTTTGACTGTTCGTTCGTGATATATACTTCCGTAGTTACCTGTTGGATCTGTGAGAGCCCTAGCGATCAAATTCGTAAGTATTTCTGATTTATTTTATTTCTAGTTTTTTTTATTGTTACGATACATTAACATTAGTGTAATTACCTTTACCACTTTTTTTTTCCGAAAGTATTTTTTTCATATGTTATGCAGGGGATGGATCCTATAGGTCCAACGCGATCATTTTTGTTCTGTCCATCAACCTCTGCATCTTTTATGTGTTTGTTTTTTGTTTTACCCTGAAAAATCACTTTATATAATTTCAAGTGATTATTATTTATATTTTAAATATTTTCATATTACAGGTACAACATGTCATCTAGACGTTTTGACCTAAATAATCCAGCACATATTGCAGAAATTCACAAATATCTATTTGATGATGATGAATCTTTGATGAATTTCAATGATGCCACTCCAGGGACTTCTACAAATAATCTGAGACAATCTCTGTATGACCTGGATGAAGAGGATCATGACACGGATGCATCAGAGGAAATAGAAGAGCAAGAAGATTCGGAGTCGGAGCAGGATGATATTGAATCAGACTCTGACTCCGATCGGAGGGAAAATGCAGATTTCTACGTTTGCAATCGGAGTAAAGGGAAAAAGGTTACCGAATCCTTTTCATGGAAAAAAACTCCATATACCAATCGGAAGAAAACTAGTTCCCATAACTTGCTGTTGAAACTACCAGGGGTTATTGGAAGAGCAAGAAATGTAGAAGGCATCCTAAATACCTGGCAGTGTTTTTTCAATGATGCTATGTTGGACACCATTGTTACATTCACAAATCAGTATATCAATTTGATTTATGAAAAATTCGCTAGAGAAAGGGATGCAAAACCAACAGATAGGACAGAAATAAAAGCAATGATTGGGCTCTTATATATTGCTGGCATATACAAAGGAGGGAAGATAAATCTTGATGACTTATGGGATTCAGCAGGGTTTGGAGTGGAAATTTTTCGGCTCACCATGAGCCTGAAAAGATTCAGATTTCTTCTTTGTTGTCTGCGATTTGACGATCGAGAAACTCGCCAAGAACGTAGAAAATATGATCGTTTAGCCCCAGTTCGGGATTTGTTCGAGCAATTCGTGGAAAATTGTAAGAACTCATACTCAGTTGGAGCAGATGTCACGATCGATGAAAAACTGGAGGCATTCCGTGGCAGATGCTCCTTCATCCAATATATTCCCTCTAAACCCGCCAAATATGGAATAAAAATTTTTGCCGTTGTGGACTCAAAAATGTTTTATACTTGTAACCTCGAAATTTACGCAGGCAGACAGCCAGAAGGGCCATTTCAAGTCAGTAATAGTAGTGTAGATGTAGTGAAGCGGTTGATAACCCCTCTTCGTAATTCTGGGCGCAATGTTACAGCGGACAATTGGTTTTCAGATGTATCATTGCTTCAAGAATTATCAACAAATTATCACCTGTCCTTCGTAGGCACACTGAAAAAAAACAAATGGCAAATACCAAAGGAACTGAAAGACATCAGCAAAAGAGAGAACTTTTCTAGTATTTTTGCATTCAGGAAGGAAGGAACAATCGTCTCTTACGTTCCACAGAATAAAAACAAAAAGAAAAATGTGATTTTGATTTCCAGTTTGCACACAGATGATGCAATCGATGAATTGACGGGACCGAAAAAAAAACCAGAGATCATCACATATTACAACCATCACAAAATAGGAGTGGACGTTGTTGATAGAATGTGTTCGTCCTACAACGTTCAAAGGGGAACAAGGAGATGGAGTATGGTTGTATTGTATTCTATGCTCAACATTGCTGGAATAAATTCTCAAATAATTTATTTTTCTAAAGACAATGAAAAAACATCACGTCGCCTTTTCCTCAAGCAGCTTGGGATGGAACTTATTGAAGACCAGTTAGCAAAGCGAATGTTGGTGTCTAATTTACCACACACCATTCGTATGAGGCTTGCAGAAATTCTACCCAAACCTGCTCATCCCACTGCGACCTGCAATTCTACAGAACCTAACTCTTCTGAAGTGAATACTAGAAATCGTTGCCGCCCCTGTCTCACAACAAAAAAAAGAAGACTGACAAAGTACACTTGCAAACAGTGCGGCTTGTACTTGTGCCTTCAGCACTGTGGCTTTGTGTGTGCCGATGGTTGTGGAACCGAAAATAAAATTAATTCTGATGATGAAGATGAATGAATATATATATATATATATATATATATATATATATAATATATATATATATATATATATATATATATATATATATATATTCATATAAGTAAGACAAATCCTGAATTGTTATGTGATGTTTTTCATATCATGTATTTATGTTATTATTTAAGTTTGCAGAATGTTACCAGAAAAATCATTTTCGTTTTTTTTTCAATAAATACATCAAAAAAGTCGTTAATTCTCTTATTCCGCCTATTTGATAAGAAATTCATTGCAACATTTCGAAATTATTCATTTCTCCTCATTTGGATCTCTCAGATCCATAGCGACTATTTGTGTGTCTAATAGAGGTGCGCCTAACCGAGTGTTAATCGCCTCCGTGGTCAGAGTTTGACCAAATCTCCCAAACCGGAGAGTTCGAACAATGTACCACAAATGTGTGATTGTCTTCCGAAGCAAAGGATTCTGCTTGTTGTTGCTGTTTCATTTCCAGGTTTTCCATCGCATACTTGGCTACGCCGTTCTGATGAGGACCAATGAGTCCGAAACACGTGTCAACGGCTGCTTCGACATATGCGGGCTAGACCGATAATTTTGCTATTGTTTTATATACTATTTCCCCGCGATAAATCTCCTCTTTGTATATATATATATATATATATATATATATATATATATATATGTATATATATATATATATATATATATATATATATATATATATATATATATATATATATATATATATATATATATATATATATATCGCACGTTAAGAGCAATAGTGGGACAACTCGAAAAAGTCGATTATTGGGTTAGCCCCCTTTTTAAATAGAGAATTTCTGGATTTACAATTAGCGAGAACAGGGATTATCCTAGGTACGACTAAGACCGCTAGGTGACGTTGGTTTCGTTATTACACTGGGTCGAAAGAGGGGATGAGCATTATGCAATACCGTGATCTTCGGAATTGTCTCCAAGTTTCTACCATGGCGGATGGTAAGCACTTTGTGTCAACTCAAAATATCACCTTCTTGCACAAGGAAAAAGTAAGTGAATTTTGTTACATTTTGATTTATCACTCTTAAGTGTATCGAATACACAAAATATCTCAAATCTTAAACAGAACAATTCAAAAAGTTACGTTATTGCATGTAAATTAGTTTATCAATAGTACACAAAGAGTTGTTCTTTTTTGAGTTAAATCGTTATTGCACGTAGAAAAGTTAATGAAATAGGCTTAAACTAAAAGATTCAATTCAGTTAAATTTTAAAATCAATTACAAAAATGCAAATGTAAATTTGTTACAGGCAAGGATGAGTTATTCTCGGGCTGCAAACATTTTGCGCCTCGTCAACATAGACCGTAATGATCTGTTTTCAACGAGTGAGTCCATGAAGGTAAAGAACAATTTACCGGAGGAGAATGAAAAAACGGTTCTGACCACTACCAAAGAGGATGGTAGAGTCTGGACAAAGTATAAACACGAACATGACTCTTTGCTCCCTTTGTTGGATCAAGGAATCCTCGATAAATTGAAGGAGTACATTTCGATATCTCATTGTGAACCGCAACCTGCTGAAGATCTTCAAATTGCAGAACTTGCTGACAGCAAAGGTGACACTTCTTTGGCCGATAATGGTACCAAGAGAGAAAAAGTTGAGCAAATGGAAGTCATAGAAGAGAAACAAAGTAATAACTATCCAATATTTCCAAAAGCTGACATTGATTACATTTTAGATAGCGACGACTCCTTGAAGGATCCCGATTTTGACGTAGAAAAATGTGGAGATAATATATTGAGCAGTGATGAAGAGGATAACAATAAAAAAATACACAAAGTAAAGAAAAAATCTTCTAGTAGCCATTTTCTTCTCAAAAGTAATGAAATTATTACAAGGGATCTATCAGAAACTGAAGCAGATCAGTCTCTAGTCAAAAAGGGCAAGAAAAAGAAAGCTGACCCTTCTACTTGGAAAAGATCTCAAGCGAAGAAACTAAGAAACGAAGGCAAAGAATATGTTCCTCTGAAAGGTGAAAAAATAATAAAAGCACGAGAGGTGAAACCTTCTTGTCCTGAGAAATGTGTTCATAAATGTAAAGAGGAATTTTCCGAAGAAGAGAGGAAAACTTTATTCGACAGATTTTGGGAACTAGGAGACATCACGAAACAAAGACAATACATCACTAGACATTCGACCGCCATTAATCCTGAGTACCGATACCCAAAAAAAATCCTCGTCAGTTGAATCACGCTTTCCATTTTTATCAAGATGAAAATAAAAAACGGGTCTCTAAGACATTCTTTATGGCAACATTGGACATTACTCGGAGGACGATTGCCACTGCATTAAAGAAAGAAGTAGATGGAGTAATGAAAGCAGATTTCAGGGGCAAACACAACAATCATTCTGAAGTATCAGCTAAAGTCAAAGAAGGAATAAAAGCCCATATTAATTCCATTCCAAGAATCGAGAGCCACTACCTACGAAAACAAACAAGCAGAGAATACATAGAAGGTAGTAAAAGTATTGCAAGCTTGTACAGGGACTATAAAAAACAATGTGAAAATGAGAATAAAAAATTTGGTAGCTTGTCCATGTATACTTACATTTTCAATTATGATTACAATATATCTCTTTACGTACCTAAAAAGACCAGTGCGAAACATGCTTTGTGTATAATCTGGCAGACGAAGAATAGAAAGGATACATGAAATATGAATATAACTTGCATTTGGAAGAGAAGGAACTGGCTAGGCTAGAAAAAAAGTGGGACAAAGAATTCTCCAACGATAACGTCATTGTCTGCTGCTATGACTTACAAGCAGCCTTTGCAACGCCTCAGGGCGAGGCATCTGTGTTTTACTACAAGAGCAAATTGTCATCGTATAATTTTACCGTTTACAATGTCAAAAATGGTGAAGCAGTAAACTACGTGCGGCATGAAGGTGGTGCGAATAGAGGCGCCAACGAGATCGCTACTTGCGTATACAAATTTATTGAAGAAAAGGCTACATCAACTAATAAAAGACTGAAATTCATTTTCTTTTCTGACAACTGTAGTGGTCAACAAAAAAACAAGTACGTTTTCGTGATGTACATGTTTTGTTTGAGAAGACTTAAAAACATTGACTCTATTTCTCATAAGTTCCTTGTTACTGGACATACGCAAAATGAAGGGATTGCGTACATTCGGTCATAGAAAAAGCTGTCAAACAGGCAAGAAAATCTGGACCAATTTATGTGCCAAGTCAATTTGTGCGAATAATCAGAACGGCAAAAATTTCAGAGCCTTTCTACGTCGTAAAAGAGTTGAGTTTTAATGATATACTTGATTTTAAAAACCTGACTAACTTTTTGGGGAGCAACTTAAATGTGAATATCTTCAACACAAAATTTTGGTTCTCTGATATAAAGTTCTTCATGATTACGAAAGAAAATCCTTTCCAGTTTCACTACCGAACTTCTTTTGATGGTGAACTTGGGATAGTGGACATTTTTTGGGAATCGTCTTCAACTATCCTCCCTCAAGCTACGTCGCAGCAACCAAAAGTCCGAAGAACCAAAAGAATTAGAAAATCATGTACGACTGACATGGTCAACGACGAAGAGGAAGACCCACAAGAAAAAAGACTGAAGATCCTTGATGAGTGGGATTGCAAGAAAGCGTACGAATCACCTACCGGTATTTCCCAAAACAAAAAGACTGACTTATTGAGTTTACTGAACACTGGAGTCGTTCCTGAAGCTTATCGTAAATTTTATGAAGACCTGCCCATCCACAAACTCAATAAGAAGAAGAGGCCAGCTACAAACATTCCTATTGATGAAGAAGATTAATTTCGTTATATATTTTTCATTTTGTTTTAGACCTATGTACCTGCATCGAAAATTCTGAAATTAATGTTTGACATAATTAAAGGCTGTAACATATTGTTTCTTGTTAAGTTACCAAAATCATTTTTTCACATAACCTATTGTATTATAATAAAATATCTCAAACATTAAATATTGTATTATAACATTAATTTCGAAAAGTTTTTGGTTTGTTACGTTTTTCTGAATTTTATAATTTGATTATAATTAATTGATTGATTATTATTTATTTTTTATATATAGTCATCATATTGTAGGAGTAGATATAACAAGTATAGGTACTAAACACATTCTTCAAGCAAGTGAATGATGCTTGAAACGAAATGAAAAATTAAAAGTAACAATAAAATTTCAGAAAATAAATTCAGGCAATACTGTGATAATCCAAAAAAAAATTTTTAAAGTTCATAAAAACCATTGTTGGTAAAAAATGTTGGGTGAAAAAGTACGTGTCTACTTAAATATGACTCATAGCTAAAATAACCGTGAAACTTTTGAAAGAAAGATCGTTCAGGAAATTGAATATTCCTCTTAGAAGGACTGCAAAACTTGAAAGTCGATTTTCTCGAAACGAAATTTTTTGAGTTGTCCCTGTATTGCTCTCAACGTGCGATATATATATATATATATATATATATATATATATATATATATATATATATATATATATATATATATATATATATATATATATATATATATATATATATATATATATATATATATATATATATATATATATATATATATATATATATATATATATATATATATATATATATATATATATATATATATATATATATATATATATATATATATATATATATATATATATATTTTGAGAACAAAGTTAGTAGGTTTTTTGGTTCAGTTAAACGATTATATATTTTCCTATTTCATTAACGTTTCGGTCTGTTACTTTGACCTTTATCAAAATGATTGGATCAATATGTTACCATCACTAAAATAAAAGGAGACTTAACAACAACTTATTGAAATATTAAAACTGGCTCAACTCACCACAATTAAAAACTCTTCACATACATCACAGAATTACATTGACAATTCATAAATAATACGCAAAACAAAGCTTGACCATGATCCACAGTAACCAATTTTGAAAATTTTTCACACGTCAGTCTTCGCTTTCATATATATATATATATATATATATATATATATATATATATATATATATATATATATATATATATATATATATATATATATATATATATATATATATATATATATTTATATATATATATATATATATATATATATATACCTATATATATATATATCATATATATGTATATATATAAATATACATATATATATATATATATATATATATATATATATATATATATATATATCTATATATATATATATATATATATATATATATATATATATATATATATATATATATATATATATATATATATATATATATATATATATATATACAGAGTGTCCCGTAAATAACACGCCAGAGTGACACTGGAGGTAGATTGGCTTCAGGTCAATCAGATAGCATCAACATGACCTTAGTAAAAGTTTTCTGGTTTTCGAGATATCGACACTCTTATGTTTTTTTGAAAAATCTATACTTTTTGTTCATTTTCTCGCCTGTTTTGAATATAAATGAGTTCTAACTCATGGTTTTTTTTTTCTTATGCTATCATCAATATATGGTTGAAACAATCGACCTATCATTTCATTAAAAACTAGCTCGCTAACCTCAAATAAAAATCGAGTTGTTTCAATTTAATTTAAATCCGAAAACCTTAGGTAAAGTTTGACTATTTACTGTGAAAAAATATTGTACCAAACAGAATCATCAGAAGATCTTAAAAACTAGCCTATTCAATGCTCTTTCGAAAACGGTATAACATTTGTGGGTTTTTTCTTTCAAAAGTCTAAAATATTTTCTCAGGCAGTGATCCGATTTGAATAAATTTTTCACCAAATTATATCTCCGTTTTTTGAGGAAATGCAATAGTTATAAGATGATCAAAAAAAAATGATTAAACTTTTTGTACAGGGTGTTTGAATAGCGACATGTTTTCTTCGTCCAAGTTTACATCCTTCTGCGGGCAATATCGGGTAGCTCAGGCAGAAAAAAAAATAGGCGGTGTTATAATCGCATGTCTTCTGAGTAATTTGTTTTTTAAATCGTCTGTTTATCTCGAGACACTCGAAAGATATTCATGTTTTTATAACTGCTCACACTTTTCAAACGAAATTTTTTCAAACTTTTTTGTTAATTTGCGAAGAAGGCTGTGTATACAAAATTTCTTTACAATTAGAAACTGTGTTCATTTATTTATTTTGAATTGATTGGGCCGATACATGATGTAAATTGATAAAGATATCAAAACAATTGTTTATAAAAACAATATACATATTTATTTATATACACAAAGTAAAATAACGCATGACACTCGTTTCCGTGAAACTTCATCTTCTTCAGATGCTTGATGCTAACTAATAAATAGGTTTCTCCGTTATATCGAAAAAGAAATAAATAAATGACAAATTGTATAGAAAGGGTAAATAGAAGGATGGTTACAAATAAGTAAAGCAGGAAAAACCCATTTTAAACTGGTAGTCGGGTAGTTCAGTAATTTTGAAAAGATTCGGAAGGGGCTTGTAGTATGGAGAGACATACAAAACCAAATAAACACAGTTTCTAATTGTAAAAAAATTTTGTATATACTTACAGCCTTCTTCGCAAATTAACAAAAAAGTTTTAAAAAATTTCGTTTGAAAAGTGTGAGCGGTTATAAAAACATGAATATCTTTCGAATGTCTCGAAATAAACAGACGATTTAAAAAACAAATTACTCAGAAGACATGCGATTATAACACCGTCTATTTTTTTTCTGCCTGAGCTACCCGGTATTGCCCACAGAAGGATGTAAACTTGGACGAAGAGAACATGTCGCTATTCAAACACCCTGTACAATAAGTTTACTCATTTTTTTTGATCATCTTATAACTATTGCATTTTCTCAAAGAACGGAGCTATAAATTGGTGAAAAATGTATTCAAATCGGATCACCGCCTGAGAAAATATTCAGTCAAAATTTGGGAAATATTCAATGAATGCGTTAAATTTGCGGCGCAGTGTATTTCGCAAGTAGCACGACTTCAATGACAAAAATTGGAATTTTTAGACCTTTGAAAGGAAAAAACCACAAATGTTATACCGTTTTCGAAAGAGCATTGAATAGGCTAGTTTTCATAATTATTTAATGATTCTGTCAGGTACAATATTTTTTCACAGTAAATAGTCAAACTTTACTTAAGGTTTTCAGATTTAAATTAAATTGAAACAACATGATTTTTTTTTGAGGTAAGCGAGCTAGTTTTTAATGAAATGATAGGTCGTTTGTCTCAACCATATATTGGTGATAGCACAAGAAAAAAAAAACCATGAGTTAGAACTCATTTATATTCAAAACAGGCGAGAAAATGACCACAAAGTATAGATTTTTCAAAAAAACATTAGAGTGCCGATATCTCGAAAACCAGAAAACTTTTACTGAGGTCATGCTGATGTTATTTGATTGACCTGAAGCCAATCTACCTCCAGAGTCACACTGGCGTGTTATTTACGGGACACCCTGTATATATATATATATATATATATATATATATATATATATATATATATATATATATATATATATATATATATATATATATATATATATATATATATATATATATATATATATATATATAAATATATGTTCAGAAAGATTTCCGCGATCGGAAGTATTTGAAAAACTTGGTTCTCGGGATGAACCGCGTAAAAGATTTGAAAAATCTCGACGTTTCGGCTCCTTTTGCGAAGCCATCTTCAGGAGAATTAGAAGGGAAAAATAATTCAGATGCGTGGCCTCAATCTGCCTACTCCACGAATCGAATTAGGAGGAATCGGAAATAATACGATTGCGTGGTCTCAACCTGCCTACTCCACCAACCGTACTGCTTCCTGTCAACTCTGAAGTCTCAACCTGCCTACTCTTCAGAGTCAACTGACGGGCCGATCGTCGCGTGGCCGTATTTATAGGGAAGGAAGGCGGGTACTCCATTGTCGTAGTTATTGACGTAGTATTGACGTCAATGGGGTATTCACGCACGGTATCAGTGCGGGATGCACTCCGATTGGGTGCGACATGGCGACCACCGAGAAGTGGTTTCCATGCTGATGGGAGTCTGTGACTGTCATCTCTGGTGTTCAAACAATTTGGACGTTTTTCTATTTCTACAGCTTCACGAAAAATTCGGGATTTGAAAGATCGGACGGGAGCAATAGTTCTTGTATTGGATAAATCGATAATGTGGCCTGTTTGTGTGTGATGTTGGGAAAGGGCGTTGGTGATATCTGAGTGTCTTACTGAAAGTGAATGTTCCTTGGCACGGACCTGAATTCGTCGGTTCGTTTGTCCTATATAAGAATGAGATTCCCTGTTCCAATTGTCCTCGTTTTTCATATATATATATATATATATATAATATAATATATATATATATATATATATATATATATATATATATATATATATATATATATATATATATATATATATATATATATATATATATAATAAAGTATAAACTTTAAAATAAAAACACTTGGCTTATGTTTCACAATATAAAAAATCTTTAGATACTGTACTTAGCAGTAATAAAAAGTCGACATGTTTCGAGCTATGAACTCATTATCAAGACTGACAACAGGAGAGTATTGCATCGTAATTTATAAAACAGACAAAAGCAAAGGTGATACCTGAAAATCAATTTGTTCGTTTACAAGGGGTAATTGACTATTATGGGCGGAACTTATTTCGATAATTTCGAGAAGGTCAAGACGTTTACCCTTGTTACCTGAATGTAACAATTTGGTTTTGTTGAAATCCAGGAAGTGATTGAATTTTATACAATGTTCAGAGAAGCCAGTGGTATTTTTGTTTTGTAAAATTGACTTTTTATGTTCTTCAACACGAATATTTATATTCCTTCCTGTCTGTCCAATATAGAAAGCAGGACATTCGTCGCAAAATATTTTGTAAATACCACTGTTTTCTCCGATGTTAGATTTTTCTTTATTATTGACCAAGAGTGACTTCAAGTTTCTTTTATTTGTACAAATTGTTTTAACGTTATTTTTCGATAGTCTGTTACAAATTTTGCTACTCAAATTAGGCACATAATTTATTGGGAAGTATTTTTGTTCTTCATTAATAGTTTGCGTGGGGTATATTGAATGCAACAGATACTTTCTTCGTTTTTTCCCAATGAGCTTGTCGATAAGACTTTCATTGTAACCGTTATTGATGGCTAATAATTTAATTGTATTAACTTCAGTTTGAAAATTTGTTTCCGATAATGGAATCGTGAACAACCTATGTATGAACGAATGAAAAGCACTGAGTTTTATTTTAATGTGTTGGTTACTGTCGCAGTGAATTAAAGTATCTGTGAAGGTTGGTTTTCTATAAATGTTGAAAGTAAGAGAATTCAAATTCCTAGCAATCTGAACGTCTAAGAAATTCAAGGTACCGTTTTCGTTTTCTACTTCTTTTGTAAATTGAATCGAGTTGTAGAAAGTATTTATATATTTAAGGAAATTATCTAACTGCCTATCTGTACCGGTCCAAATACAAAAAATATCATCTACATAACGTCTCCATAATAAAACGTTAGTAATTAAATTATTATCAGTATTGAAAATTTTTTCTTCTAAGTTATTCATGAAAATTTCACTCAACAAAGGCGATAACGGTGAGCCCATGGGCAATCCGTCTTCTTGTTTGTATATTATATTATTAAATTTGAAATAACTCTGTTTCAAACATAAGTTTAAGGCAGACATTGTTTCGTTGACTGCTTGAGTTGTTACATTTGGGTTCATCTCTAGATATCGCTTAACAATATTTTTAACTTCTTGAGTTGGCGTAGAAGGAAATAAGTTGATAACGTCAAATGAAATTAATTTAGCATTTGAAGGAATTTTGATATTCTTAAGATGATTAACTAACTGAATAGAATTTTTAATGCTATACGCCGGATTGAATTGAATTAAGGTGGGTAATTTCTTATTCAAATACTGACATAATTTATACGCAGGAGCGTTAATATAAGATACTATTGGACGCATCGGGCAATCAATTTTATGTATTTTTGGTAAAGTATATAAAACCGGGGTGCGTGGGTTCATGGAAGTTAAGAAAAAAGTGTTAATATCTGAAAATAAGATTTTACTATTCTTGATGAATGATTTTATTTCGTTTTGGAATTTTTTAGTGGGATCTATTTTAAGTTTTGAGAATTTATCTGTATTAAATAGGATTTCAGATTTTTCAATGTAGGTATTTTTATCTATGATAGTTACAGTATTTCCTTTGTCCGCTTTGCATATAACCAAATTATTATCCTGAATTTTTGATCTCAATTGTTTTATAGTTTTTAATTCTAAATTATTGTTATTTCTGCATTTATATTTATTTATGACTTCCGCGCATATAGTTTTTTCAAAATTCAAATTCTTAATTAAAGACGAATTTAAAGCTAATTCAGTGCTGACGGCTAAATGTTTAATATCATTTTTATCATTGAAATGTGGGCAATATTTCAAACCTTTATTCAATAATTCTATTTCATTGTTACTAAATTCGGTATTTGTGAAATTATGGACTCTACTATAAAATTGTTTAACTTGAAGTTTGTCACTCTTAATCAATAATGAAGAAGACTCACGTGATTTAATTAATTCCTTAAGTTTGTTGGATTGTCTTAAGTACTGTTCGTGGCATCTGCTCCTCACTTCCTCTCGTACTGTGTTATCAATCATTTCAAACTCAACGACGTGAGTTCTGAATGCCAATTCACTGTGGATGATCTTCAGGTGAAGTCCTAAATTATCCCGTCTCTGATACCACTTTTTGATTTCCATATTCAACCAAACTTTGTATGCTGCTTGTACTGCTGACTTGGATTCATTTGAGGTGTGTCCACAAGTGATCTTCATATATTTAGGAGTCACTTTGTTTCGCAAGCATTCTTTGTTGAACCATAAGTGATTGTTACACGCTTTGAATTTAATTAATACTCTTCTGTATAGAATCGCGAGAAATGCTTTGCTGGCATTTTTAATAACTGAGATTGAATTCTCGCACATCACTTGGTGAAACATCATAAAGAATAAAGTATAAACTTTAAAATAAAAACACTTGGCTTATGTTTCACAATATAAAAAATCTTTAGATACTGTACTTAGCAGTAATAAAAAGTCGACATGTTTCGAGCTATGAACTCATTATCAAGACTGACAACAGGAGAGTATTGCATCGTAATTTATAAAACAGACAAAAGCAAAGGTGATACCTGAAAATCAATTTGTTCGTTTACAAGGGGTAATTGACTATTATGGGCGGAACTTATTTCGATAATTTCGAGAAGGTCAAGACGTTTACCCTTGTTACCTGAATGTAACAATTTGGTTTTGTTGAAATCCAGGAAGTGATTGAATTTTATACAATGTTCAGAGAAGCCAGTGGTATTTTTGTTTTGTAAAATTGACTTTTTATGTTCTTCAACACGAATATTTATATTCCTTCCTGTCTGTCCAATATAGAAAGCAGGACATTCGTCGCAAAATATTTTGTAAATACCACTGTTTTCTCCGATGTTAGATTTTTCTTTATTATTGACCAAGAGTGACTTCAAGTTTCTTTTATTTGTACAAATTGTTTTAACGTTATTTTTCGATAGTCTGTTACAAATTTTGCTACTCAAATTAGGCACATAATTTATTGGGAAGTATTTTTGTTCTTCATTAATAGTTTGCGTGGGGTATATTGAATGCAACAGATACTTTCTTCGTTTTTTCCCAATGAGCTTGTCGATAAGACTTTCATTGTAACCGTTATTGATGGCTAATAATTTAATTGTATTAACTTCAGTTTGAAAATTTGTTTCCGATAATGGAATCGTGAACAACCTATGTATGAACGAATGAAAAGCACTGAGTTTTATTTTAATGTGTTGGTTACTGTCGCAGTGAATTAAAGTATCTGTGAAGGTTGGTTTTCTATAAATGTTGAAAGTAAGAGAATTCAAATTCCTAGCAATCTGAACGTCTAAGAAATTCAAGGTACCGTTTTCGTTTTCTACTTCTTTTGTAAATTGAATCGAGTTGTAGAAAGTATTTATATATTTAAGGAAATTATCTAACTGCCTATCTGTACCGGTCCAAATACAAAAAATATCATCTACATAACGTCTCCATAATAAAACGTTAGTAATTAAATTATTATCAGTATTGAAAATTTTTTCTTCTAAGTTATTCATGAAAATTTCACTCAACAAAGGCGATAACGGTGAGCCCATGGGCAATCCGTCTTCTTGTTTGTATATTATATTATTAAATTTGAAATAACTCTGTTTCAAACATAAGTTTAAGGCAGACATTGTTTCGTTGACTGCTTGAGTTGTTACATTTGGGTTCATCTCTAGATATCGCTTAACAATATTTTTAACTTCTTGAGTTGGCGTAGAAGGAAATAAGTTGATAACGTCAAATGAAATTAATTTAGCATTTGAAGGAATTTTGATATTCTTAAGATGATTAACCAACTGAATAGAATTTTTAATGCTATACGCCGGATTGAATTGAATTAAGGTGGGTAATTTCTTATTCAAATACTGACATAATTTATACGCAGGAGCGTTAATATAAGATACTATTGGACGCATCGGGCAATCAATTTTATGTATTTTTGGTAAAGTATATAACTCAAGCAGTCAACGAAACAATGTCTGCCTTAAACTTATGTTTGAAACAGAGTTATTTCAAATTTAATAATATAATATACAAACAAGAAGACGGATTGCCCATGGGCTCACCGTTATCGCCTTTGTTGAGTGAAATTTTCATGAATAACTTAGAAGAAAAAATTTTCAATACTGATAATAATTTAATTACTAACGTTTTATTATGGAGACGTTATGTAGATGATATTTTTTGTATTTGGACCGGTACAGATAGGCAGTTAGATAATTTCCTTAAATATATAAATACTTTCTACAACTCGATTCAATTTACAAAAGAAGTAGAAAACGAAAACGGTACCTTGAATTTCTTAGACGTTCAGATTGCTAGGAATTTGAATTCTCTTACTTTCAACATTTATAGAAAACCAACCTTCACAGATACTTTAATTCACTGCGACAGTAACCAACACATTAAAATAAAACTCAGTGCTTTTCATTCGTTCATACATAGGTTGTTCACGATTCCATTATCGGAAACAAATTTTCAAACTGAAGTTAATACAATTAAATTATTAGCCATCAATAACGGTTACAATGAAAGTCTTATCGACAAGCTCATTGGGAAAAAACGAAGAAAGTATCTGTTGCATTCAATATACCCCACGCAAACTATTAATGAAGAACAAAAATACTTCCCAATAAATTATGTGCCTAATTTGAGTAGCAAAATTTGTAACAGACTATCGAAAAATAACGTTAAAACAATTTGTACAAATAAAAGAAACTTGAAGTCACTCTTGGTCAATAATAAAGAAAAATCTAACATCGGAGAAAACAGTGGTATTTACAAAATATTTTGCGACGAATGTCCTGCTTTCTATATTGGACAGACAGGAAGGAATATAAATATTCGTGTTGAAGAACATAAAAAGTCAATTTTACAAAACAAAAATACCACTGGCTTCTCTGAACATTGTATAAAATTCAATCACTTCCTGGATTTCAACAAAACCAAATTGTTACATTCAGGTAACAAGGGTAAACGTCTTGACCTTCTCGAAATTATCGAAATAAGTTCCGCCCATAATAGTCAATTACCCCTTGTAAACGAACAAATTGATTTTCAGGTATCACCTTTGCTTTTGTCTGTTTTATAAATTACGATGCAATACTCTCCTGTTGTCAGTCTTGATAATGAGTTCATAGCTCGAAACATGTCGACTTTTTATTACTGCTAAGTACAGTATCTAAAGATTTTTTATATTGTGAAACATAAGCCAAGTGTTTTTATTTTAAAGTTTATACTTTATTCTTTATGATGTTTCACCAAGTGATGTGCGAGAATTCAATCTCAGTTATATATATATATATATTTATATATATATATATATATATATATATATATATATATATATATATTTTATATATATATATATATATATTTATATATCTATTTATTTATTTATTAATATATATATATCTTTATATATATATATATATATATATATATATATATATATTTATATAATTTCTTCTTAAATCATGCCGAACGAACTAGAGTTAGAAGCTTCCAGAAAAAAAAGGTATGATTATTTCAGATTAAAAATATTCTGTAAAGTGGTGAACAATAACGTTGCCAGTTTCCGACAAAATTTTGCTACTTTGTCTCTTCCTGTCAATATGATCAGGGTACGTTATATATCCCATTCGTTTCTGAAGACCAGATAATAAACATCGGTAGTGGATCGCACAGCTACGAACTCCATTTAACCCTGACAGAATACCTATTTAGAATCCTGTGACACTCGGAAATTGGCAGCATTTATTAGGATAACACGCGGAGTGGAGGTACCATAGCTTCCAATTTACTTCTGAGAATCTAATCAAACATCAAATAGTGAATCAAAGCTTCAATGAATTTAAAATTCAATTCTATATTTCTGCAAATAATCTACATACTTCCCTATATATATATATATATATATATATATATATATATATATATATATATATATCCTCTATTTTATCCCAACACTTTCATAAAATTGTTTGGATTAAAATGTCAGCCGGTTTTATATAAATAGCGCAAGTTATTCATCACTGATGATTTTCTACGACAACAACTCAATACTGGCCCTTCTGCACTGTTTTTAATTAAACAATAAAGTACGTATTCAATTTCATTTCCTCACTTGATAACACAATGAAGTCATTATCATTATGCAATATATCATATGTACCATGTAACGTCAAAATTCAAACAACCCATAGTGACAGCTATGTTTAGTTAGAATTTAGAACTTGAATCAAATGATGAGCGGAGAAGGAGACTTAAAATTTATTGACCCAGGAATTACTGAGGCCGCAAAACAGGCATATGTCAATTTAATCCCAGAAACTTCAAGAGAAAGATATGTGAAAGCCTACCAATCCTCCACAGATTGGACAAGAAAAAAGGTTACCGTGTCAAATTCAATAACTGTATCACTTGCATATTATTTCAATGAACGAACTCAAAAAATGAAGCCTCCAACTTTATGGGAGCAATATTTCATTTTGAGGACAATGTTGAATATCGACAGGATTGTGGACGTTTGTAAAAACTCAAAACTTGAAGCATTTATCAAATGAAAATCAGTTACAGGTTACAGGCCAAAGAAATCAAAAATTTTCTCCAGAAGTAAAATCGACAAGTTCATGAAAATTGTAGCGGATGACACTTATTTACTTGATAACATTCAATCTCTGTTAAAATATAGCTGTCAATATTGTTAATAATTTAATTGAAATTTGAGATTTTCAATATGATTCAATTTGAAGTTCAAAATTTGTTGTGAAATAAAATTTACATGGAATGCTCATTTCATCCTCGTGGAAAATGATCATCATTCCGTGCTAGTTACAAAATATTAATCATTATTACAATTAATAACTTCAATATTTTAGGTGAAAAATGGGATTGAATTTTTTCACAATCATGTAGTTTTTATCCAATCGTACATATTAATAACCTATGCCAAATCAAATCAAATATGACATTCAATGTAAAAAATACGATTCAATCATTTCAAAATCATGAAGATTTAATGCAGTTATCGAAGCGAACAAAATTCTTGAGTAAAACAGTTATGGTTAATATATGTTGGAATCCTACAAACATAAAGTTTGGATCAGAAGCGGCTGAAGTTTCCAGAAGATACATTTCACCTTGTTCAAGCTTTGGGAAGTCATCAAATTTTCATGATATCAATAATTACTATGATTTCAGGGCTTTCCATCAACGACTCTTTAGACATTACCAAGAATATGCGAGATTATGTAAGACGATATAATTCAACCCAAATTCATGCTTGAAAAAATAGGACGTGGAAGAATATAATTATATCATTAGTTATTTTGTTTCTTTTTGATTACGAACTTATCACCAACAAATTTGGTTGTGTATCGAAAATTTCACCCTCAGTTATAATTAATTTCAAGAAATTATATGCAATAATCAGGAGATACTTGATAATTTTCATTTGTAGAAATCTGGACCATTGTCTATGAAGTATCTAAATCAAGAATAAACATGAAATTTTAGTATTCACTTGAGAATGGTTTGAGATAAAAAACTAACCAAAACGTCATGTTTATCAATTTATAATAAGTTTCCTTTTACTATTTTCTACCTTAATATTTACTAATCTCATTTATTTCCTTTCCAGATACCCCTACAACTTTTTCGAATTTATTTCTTCTGCTATATTTTTCCATTCTTTTTGAACCATTTACTAATCGAAATTTCATGTTCATTTTTTTTTAGATACTTTATAGGCAATGGAAGTCTAGAATTCTACAAATGAAGAAAATGCATTGTCGAAAAGATTCAAACCTAATAAATGATAGTCTTCATAGAAAATAATACAATAATTTGGTATGAAGACAAAAAGGTACTCCCTGAACATTAAGTCAATCTATGTACCAAGTTTGAACCCTCTAACTCAATCTGTAAAAGCTGTGGACTTTGGAAAATTTTCAAAAACAACGAATGAAATTGGTTATGTCAACGTAAAAATTACGCAAATTTTTACACTTTCGTTCTGCAATGGAAACAATCCCAAGTATCGAATTTCAGCTCATTTGACTCGATGGGAGGCGTTGGAGATGCCAATATGTACTAGGATATATATATATATATATATATATATATATATATATATATATATATATATATATATATATATATATATATATATATATATATATATATATATATATATATATATATAAAAAATATATATATATATATATATATATATATATATATATATATATATATATATATATATATATATATATATAAAAGAAACTGTTCGGACACAGCTACATGATAAACCACCGAAAAGTATTGACGATATGATAAGACTTTTAACTGAAGCTAAAACAGCATGCACAAGCAAAAAAAAATTGATAATTAAAAACAATAACTGGTGGTATAATTCTAACATTCACAAAAACATATTGAGAAGAGATAATCTATATAAAAAATGAAAGAGTATTCGTATAACCTCGCAATTCAGACAAACTATGAAATACAAAGAAAAAAAGTGAATAATCTAATAAGAGAACAGAAGAAAAAATATTTTAGTGAAAAATTAAATGGAGTTGGAAATAATACAAAAAAATTATGGTCAATAATGAATACCATGCTACCAATAAGGAGTAAAACAGAAACTAAATTGACACAATTAGTATACAAAGGAAAAACATACACCAAAACAAAACAAAAAGCTAATTTTCTCAACAGATATTTCACCCATGCAGCTGAACGAATAAAAAAGAAAATAATAAACAAAAATACAACAAAATTTGAAGAAATCAAAAAAGACGAGTCACTCTATGTAGGAGGATGTAGTGAAAAAGAACTCACTAGCATAGTGATGTCCTTGAAGAGAAATATCTCGCCAGGTCCAGACAATATAACTACAAGAGATCTTATAATTCTGTATCCTATTATCAAAAAGCAAATGTTGCTTCTCATAAATAAGAGTATAAAGAGTGGAGTATTTCCAAGTCTATGTAAAATCGCAAGAATAACACCAGTATTTAAAAAGGGAAGCAAGGAGAAACCAGCTAACTATAGGCCAATATCGAATACTTCAATATTTGCTAAAATAATTGAAACAATAATGAAACAAAGGTTAGTGAAATTCTTAGAGATATCAAAACATCAGTATGGATTCCAGGAAAAAAGCTCAACCGAGGGTGCAGCGATTGACGTCATTGAACATATACTACAAAATCTGGAAAAAGTTATAGGAGTTTTCGTAGATCTACAGAAAGCATTCGATACAATCAACATCTCTATACTACTAAGAAAATTGAAGAAAATAAGAATACAAGGAAATGCTTTCAAACTGTTTCAGTCCTTCCTAACTGATAGAAGACAACATGTGGTTATTGAGGGTACAAAAAGTAACCAACAAAAAATCAGAACTGGAGTTCCTCAGGGCACAGTACTTGGACCACTAATTTACCTAATATATGTAGAAAATATAACCAAATCAGGATTGCTGGGAAAATTCTTCATGTTTGCGGACGATACAGTAATTATATATAATGCAGACAATTTGAAATCTTTGGAGGAAATGGTCAATGAGGACATGCAGAAATTTAGTGATTGGCTGATTTCTAATAAACTAGTAATAAATGAAGAAAAAACAGTATACATCCTATTCAGAAATAGAACTACCGGAAATAGTAACATCCATCCACAATTGGTTATTAATGGTAAGACGCTTAGGCAGGTGAAAAAAACAAAATACTTGGGATTAATCATAGAAGACTCATTAACGTGGAATTCACATGTGGACATGATTATGGATAAACTCTCACCATTGGTGGCAAATCTTCGGCATATAAAGCCATATCTTGATAAAGAGTCAAGCAAAAATATATATTATGCCTACTTCCAATCGGTGTTCAGTTATTTGTCGGTAATCTGGTCCAACACAACAAAATTCAATCTTAATAGACTACAGAGATTACAAAATAAAGTAATAAAACGACTCCATAATCTTTCATATGATTATCCAACGAAGGAATTATATGAAAGATATCAATATATGAAGATAGAGAAACTAGTTAAGTTTCAACAGTGTAAATTAGTTTTCAAATTAGAAAACAACCATTTAAAGAGTCAGAGTCTATTACAAAAAGTTCAAAGCATTACCAACCGCGAAACAAGGCAAAACAATTCATATTACCTACATAGAACGAAAACAGAATGTCGTAGGAAGAGTCCTATCTATGCCAGTCTAATAACTTTCAATAGCATGCCATACCATATAAGAAGTTCAATAAAATGTAAATTTCATAATTTTAAAAATTTAATTGTAAGTCAACTATAGTAACAACAAATTGTTGAATATTAGTTGTATTCTTAAATAAATAAATAGAATAAAAAATATATAGGTATATATATATGTATATATATATATATATATATATATATATATATATATATATATATATATATATATATATATATATATATATATATATATATACAGGGTGTCCCACCAGGAACTGCATCGATGGATATATGGAAAACTGAACATAGGAAATAGCTAAAAATTTGACTGTGTACTAATGTCGATGGGGGACATCCAGCTAAAATATTTTCAAGGTGATTGCATTTCCGGTTATACCGGAAGTAGGTATCATATTGCTTATTTCAAATTGGACACCCTGTATATTATTACATTTTTGGATTCTTCACAAAATTCTAGATAGATTTTATATATAACGTCCTATACCTATCTTTAACTGTTTCGGAAATATTTGAATTTATTTGTCAAAAATTACGTCTGCAGATCGAGTACGGTATTACTGCCCAATAAAGATAAATTTCCTAATAGAGGTGGTTCTGTTTTAGCGTAAGAAGAATAGTATTTTGACATTTAATATACAGGGTGCTCAGGAAAGTATTACAAAAATGGACGTTGAAAAACTACAAAAAGTCCATTTTTTCAAATGAATACCTACAACTTTTATTATTTTATTCGATTCAGTATCAAAAATAAGGGTTACTTTGTATGAGGTCGCCTATTCCTATATTTTATAGTTTTCGAAATATTTGCAAATTAATGGTTTTTGGTTAAAAAAAATGATTTCCTGAAATTTTGTAATAGTAGGCGTGTGATGCCATATTCGTTCTCGGCCAGGTTACCATGGAAACAAATTCCAAAGAGATGTCATTATTCGAAAAATTATTATATATAGTAACACAATCATGCCAAGTCGTTTGAATTATACAAACGAAGATTACCTGAATTTGTTTATTATTTATGGAGAGTGTAATAAAGTGATAACAAGAACATGTGATATTTTTGCTGCTCGGTATCCGCAAAAAACCAAACCATCACCAAATAGGCACCGTTAAAAATATAATACAAAATTTTATAAATGTTGGATCTGTCAAAAGCAATACGCAGAAAATTAAACCATACCTATTTGGTGATGGCTTGTTTTTTTGCGGATACCGAGCAGCAAAAATATCACATATTCTTGTTATCACTTTATTACACTCTCCATAGATAATAAACAAATTCAGGTAATCTTCGTTTGTATAATTCAACCGCTTGGCATGATTGTGTTACTATATATAATAATTTTTCGAATAATGACATATCTTTGGAATTTGTTTCCATGGTAACCTGGCCGAGAACAAATATGGCATCACACGCCTACTATTACAAAATTTCAGGAAATCATTTTTTTTAACCACAAACCATTAATTTGCAAATATTTCGAAAACTATAAGATTTAGGAATAGGCGACCTTATACAAAGTAGCCCTTATTTTTGATACTGAATCGAATAAAATAATAAAAAATGTAGGTATTCATTTGAAAAAATGGACTTTTTGTAGTTTTTCGACATCCATTTTTGTAATACTTTCCTGAGCACCCTGTATATTGAATTTCAAAATACTATTCATCTTACGCTAAAACGGAACGACCTCTATTAGGAAATTTATCTTTATTGGGCAGTAATACCGTTTTTTTTTGAAGAAAAATATGATTGTTACTCGATATTTCCGAAACAGTTGAAGATAGGTATAGGACATTATATATAAAATCTATCTAGAATTTTGTGAAAAATCCAAAAATGTAATAATATACAGGGTGTCCTATTTGAAATAAGCAAGCTGATACCTACTTCCGGTATAAGTGCCATCACCTTGAAAATATTTTGGCCGGATGTCTCCCATCCACATTAATACACAGCCAAATTTTCGGATATTTCCTAAGTTAAGTTTTCCATATATCCATCGATGCAGTTCCTGGTGGGATACCCTGTATATATATATATATATATATATATATATATATATATATATATATATATATATATATATATATATATATATATATATATATATATATATATATATATATATATATATATATATATATATATTTATATATATATATATATATATATATGTATATATATATATATATATATATATATATATATATATATATATATATATATATATATATATATATATATATATATATATATATATATATTTGTACACGTCTGTACTATTAATCATTCATTATACTTGTGCTTCCTGAAGTACAATTATACCTATTAATCACTAGTGAATAATGGTTTATTATACACTGCATGACGTCACACTCTAAACGTATGTCCAAACTTGAGACTATCATTCACATTGTTAGGATAGTATTGTTATTAGATTTTTAGGTTTTATGTAACTAAGATAACTATAAATTCAATGCCTTCGTTTATTTTCAATATTTGTTCTGTTAATATTATTATGAATAAATAAATGCAAAATTATCTATTTCATGTTCATCAGAGTGAAAGAAAGGAATCGATGTCAAGTGAAATAGTTGACGTTTACGTGAGTATGCAGTTTTCAGTGAACACAGAAAATGTTATGTCAACGCTTTTGATAACTATTTTTATTGTTGAAAATGCAGATTATTACTAATTTTTTCGAGGAAGTCGTGGACAAAGTATAGTATTCTACTCGCACAAAATTACAATTTTTCACTCGGGTCAATTGCGACACTCACCTGCGGCTCTTGTCGCAAACTTCACCCTCGTGAAAAACAGCAATCATTTTGTCCTCGTTCAATAATATACTATTATTTATATATAAATATATATATATATATATATATATATATATATATATATATATATATATATATATATATATATATATATATATACATATACATATATATATATATATATATATATATATATATATATATATATATATATATATATATATATATATATATATACATATATATGTATATATATATATATATATATATATATATATCTATATATATAAATATGAGAAAAACTACTTCCGCACCTGACTGCTTTCCTTAAATACACTGCAATAGTATGTAATTCATGGGATAGAATATGACTGAAAATATGAATATAATGGCACATTTACTGAAAAATACTCACAGCCATTATTACATCTTCTTTTGGATGAATATAATTTAAGAATTAATAATGATCCAAGCAAAATCTGCAGCAACATACAATACCACTATTGAAGCAGTTTTTTCGAGACACTAAAATAAAATTGAATTTCAAACATACCTATCATGTTTTGTTACCATAAATCAATAATAACTAAGATTGAATGTACATATTGAGTTCATAATTGTGTATATTTTCATATAATTATAAATAAAATGTTTTTTTCATAATAGTTTCAAAAACAAATTCCCTCATTTATTCATTCTCTTAAATTCAATTCGATTTCATTGTGACTACTTTTTTCATCGAATTAATAATTCAGTAAACTATGATAGAATTGTATTTGACTCATTCATGTGATTATCTGAAATGTTTTTGATAAGCAATTTTCATTTGCATAGAATCTTCACTAAATTAATTGAGAAAACATAAGTTCAAAATAACAAGAAGGCCTGCAGGACAGTTGCACCAATCTCTAAATATAATAACTTCATAAAATAAGAGACATATTAATTATGTATAAAATCATGAATTGAAACAAAAAGATTTAACCTTATTTAATATTAGTTGTATTCCATACTAAGACAGTTTTGTTATATTTAATTTACAAATTCCCAGTTCCTATCTAGAATCCAGAATTATTCTAATATTCTGGAAATATTTCTTCAACGACATGCAATAATTCCTAACGGGAAACCTACATCGGACAATGACAGATGTTGAGACCATTATCCACAGATGTGAGCTACCGAATAAAACTATGAACACCATATAAATTGTGAAAAATAAGTCGACTGTGCCGGACCCTTCAAAATGCGCAGTTTTTGCCCGTATATTCGCATATATGCAGAAGCGAGTTCTGCTAGCTGAACTGGATTTTCCAATATAACTTTTTCTATATGTGAACTGTGTATTTTAAAGAGTTTTATCATCATGCAATAGTTGAAACTGTATCTATGCGCGAATATATGAAGAGAGAAACGTATAAATGCATGCACCGCAAATAATTATTACCAGATATTTTCATGCTAAAGGAAAAATACTTTCGTACACATAAAATACCATAATGAAAATTAGCTTATCAGAAACTGAATATTTGAGATTGTACATTTTAAAGTTTTTTTAAATATCTGTACTGTTTCTAAACAGTCGCACTTATAAGTTTGATGAATAACAACTGAAGGAGTCAAAGAAACGAAATGTTCAATATTAGAAACTGAATATTCTGAAAACTCAAATATCCAAAGAATCTATTCACACAATACAGATATTATATATATATATATATATATATATATATATATATATATATATATCTATATTTATATATTTATATATATATATATATATATATATATATATATATATATATATAGGTATATATATACAGGTTGTCCTAATTGCCATGGGCCACTATTGCTATCTCGGTAACTATAATAACTACAAGGTTGGTCAAATGGGATAAAATGTGCTGTTTTTGAAGGAAATTGATAATCCGGTTTCAGATTCCAAAAATAATGCTCAAAACTATTTCATCGAATATCTCAAAAACTATAATTCTTACAAAAAATTATTTTATTAGAATTTTTTGAATTTTAGACGTTCTTCAAGCTAGTTTTTTTTGAGGAAATTTGGTTCGTTTAGTTTTCGAGATATCACATTCAACGGTGTTTTTTTAAATACGGACCTGCATTTTTCATCCCAAATTAAGAAAAACTTTTTTTCTGCTTTCAACGATGTATCACATGTCCATATTCGTTTGTATTTAAATGGTAAAAAACTAGTTTTTAACTTTTTCGGCATAGGTTTAATCATAGAGTAAAGAGAAACAATCGCTTATAAAAACCTATGATCCGTGATACATGTTTCGTGTTGAAGTAATTTTAAACCAACATGGTAGCGTTTTCGAATGGTGAAAAATTAGAAGTGCCGAAAGAGCCTTTCAAATGTATCAAAATTTGTACCCCGAAAGGCGCTTACCGAATTAAATAATTTTTACAAGGCTAGAGCGAAATTTGCTACTATACGGATCATTTAATAATCATTCAAACCGGAGAACAACTGTAACGGCAGAGAATGGGGAAGATTAAACAAATGCATTAGGTATGTATCATCCACTTTAAATCTTGGCAAAGGTAATTTAAAAAAATAAGGGAGTTTCAAGGTTTATTACATGACTTGAATTTAATTAAATGGTGAAAAACGTTTGAAAGCTTAATAAACAGTTTCTTTCATTTCACGCTGCAACAGTCTGTTTATGTTATTGAAATAGGCAATTGTTTTATTGGTAGTCTAAGCTCCCTCTGAGGTTCTAATTTTTTTTAAACTGAATACAACTTAAATTTTGTCTTCTTATCATTAAAACGCAAACAAATATGAACATGTAATATATCGATGAAATCTGAAAAAAAAGTTTCTTTAAGAAATGGAATAAAAAATACAGGTTCGTATTTAGAAAAAGTAAGTTGATGGTAATATCTCGAAAACTAGACGAACCAAATTTCCTTAAAAAATAACGAATTGAAGAACGTCTAAAATGCATAAATTTTTTCCCATAACTTATACTTTTTGAGATATTCGATCAAATAGTTTTGAGCAATTCGAAAAACCCCCGTAGCTCGAGATAAAATTGAATATATATATATATATATATATATATATATATATATATATATATATATATATATATATATATATTATTATATGGGTTTGTATTGAGAAGTCTGTTTTGCTTGTTGTTCAGATTATAGTACAATGATATTACATTCATGGTATGGAGTTCACTTTGGACATTTGAATATAAAATGATGCCAATTTTTTCTTGTGTGTCTGCATATGTTAAACCGAGGAATTATCAGTTGTTGATTTATATAACCTGTGTTTTCCGCACACTCATTGTTGGTGCGATAATAATATGAAATACATCAATATCGCAAAGACAGCAAATTCAATTCCCAATAAGCAGTTGAATATTTTCTCTTCATGTCGGTTTTATTGGAGAACTGCAATGGTCTTCCTGAGGGTTGATGAAATTTTTTAAATTCTTGATTGATGAGTGTTTAGTTCTAATTGTGTAATTATTAATTCATAAGAATGATGTTCCTGATAGGATTTTAGATCCTTAAGCTAGCTGAAAGTATCGTAGTATTTTATGTTTATGATAAAATTACTTCCACGTGATGGATTTACATTCAAGATGCACCTGAAGATTGGACAAAATATACAGCTGTCAGTACAATATAATTTCTCAGCATATACCCTGATAAATGATTAGTCGAATAACCTTCAGCTACTGTAATATATATATATATATATACGAGGGCAATTCAGAAACTAACCTCCGGTTGATTGAAAAAAATACACCAAGTTAAGTAAAAATATTTTAATATATACATCTTACAACTACATCTTTGCACTATTTTTCGACATAGTCTCCATAACGATTGAGGCACTTATCGTATCTCTTCACAAGCTTTGAAATTCCTTCTGCATAAAAATCACCCGCTTGTGCCTTGAGCCAGCCTGTGACCGCATCTTTGAGCTCTTCGTCGTCATCAAACCGCTGGGACCCGAGCCATTTCTTCATATGCATGAAGAGGTGATAATCGCTTGGCGCCAGATCTGGGCTGTAAGGTGGATGGTTGAAAACGTCCCACTTGAAGGACTCAAGAAGGGCTGTTGTACAGAACTTACGGTAACCCAATCTTGCTGTCACTATCTCGTACAAAAGAGTCTTAGAAATCTGTGGAAAATCAGTAGACAACTCCGCCATTGTGAAACTTCGATTTTCACGAACTTTTGCATCAACTGTCTGAACCTTATAACTGCACGCACTTCACATTTGGCGGGATTTTCTATTGCAGCACACATTTCAAACTGCCACAAAAACTAAACTAGCGCAGGTACGATGTTCACTCGACTACGGCTTGATGCCGACTGACCTGCTGAGCGTGTGAATGCACAGATGGCGCGCTACTCCCCCCACTACCCGCACTGTGACCAATCGGAGGTTAGTTTCTGAATTGCCCTCGTATATATATATATATATATATATATATATATATATATATATATATATATATATATATGTATATATATATATATATGTGTATATATATATATATATATATATATATATATATATATATATATATATATATATATATAATATATATATATATATATATATATATATATATATATATATATATATATATATATATATATATATATATATATACATATATATATATATATATATATATATATATATATATATATATATATATATGTATATAGAAATATAAATATATATATATATATATATATATACATATATATATATATATATATATATATATATATATATATATATATATATATATATATATATATATATATATATATATATACACACACGATACGATTGACGTGTGTTTAATTCGATCTCGCAGAAATAAAGATAATTAGTGTTTTATAGATGAGTTTTTTCGAGAAATTCTACCAAAATGAAGATAAAAGTGCAGTGAATCTGAAAATTTGACTTTTAACAAGTGAAAGACTAGATGCCAAATATAAAACTTGAAAACAAAATTTCGCAAATCACAATAACATAAACTTTTTTACTGTTTTCGTTGAAATAAAGAGTGGTCGGCTTATCATAATCTGATAAGAGTGATAAGGTACTTAATAAGATTATCAGTTTCGACTGAAGAATAAACAGGGCCGGCATTTGTATTTTTGGGTGTCTATTTTATAAAAAGTTTCGAAAGTAACTATGAATAGATAATGGAGTACTTCTTATGTAAAGAGATTAAGCAACCAACCAAAGATATAAAAAGCCCATGTCAACCATGTGACACTTGCAGAAATTTGATATGTATGGAATGCACGGAACTATCTTCTTCTGAAATAAGATGTCTACCATTGCAAAAACGTTCATTAAATTTCAACTGTAAATCATGTCGCAATTATGATTACCTGAAATTATTGAAAAGCAAAATTGAAGATAAGGAAACTATAATCAGGGATAAGGAAGAAATCATTAATAGTAAGGATAAAATAATAAAATTGCTTCAAGAAAAGATAAAAAATTTTGAAGAGAAAGAAAAGAATGAACACACTTTATCTTACGCAAAGGTTGTTTCATTCAAACAAAGTGAACAACCTTCCGCTGCACCAAATAATGTTCCAGATGTAAGATTTAGACCTAAAATTAATCAGAGTACAATTCAAACGAGGAATGAAATCATCGCGAACATCAATCCTGCTAAATTGAAAATAGGAATTAAAGACATCAGAAATGCGAAATCCGGAGCTGTGATCATCAAATGTAAAACTAAAAACGAATCTGAAATTCTTAAAAATATAGCGAGGGATGAATTATCAAACTCGTATACCATTGAGACATCTCTTATGAAAAAACCTCGTGTTAAAATAGGAAATCTTAAACAGAATTTGAATAAGGAAGAAATTGTGAACTCAATTTTAGGACAAAACGAAACATTGAAAGATTTTGATGTTACTTTCATTAAAAAAAAGGAAAACGGAGAAAAAACAGTTTATGGAGAATGTTCAGCATCAACATTTAAGCAGTTGATGCAACTAAGAAAGGTTTGTGTTGGATGGGAGCGCTGTCCAGTTTACGAGGATTTATCAGTTTTTTTTTTTTTTTTTAAAAGCAAATTTGTAGAAATAAACTAGCATGTCCCTATTGTGGTGAAGAACATGAACAAAAAGACTGTCCAAGACGAAAAAAAGTGTGCATTAATTGTGTTTTGTCAAATAATAATTACAAAACAAAGCACAATACTAACCACCACGCAACAGATACTGAGTGCCCCACAATGCAATACAACATCAAGCTGCTTCAATCTAAAATCGATTACTCAACTGATGGTACTAACTGATCAAGATATTATTTTGGACAATCTGAATCAATTGGAACAGAATCATCGGGGGACCTATATGGATCCAGATAGATATGGATCCAGATAGATATGTATCCTTAATCAATAAACATATCAATATTATGCATATTAATATACGAAGTGCAAGCAAGAACTTTGATGAATTTCTTGCATTGTTTGAAACTTACAAATTATCAACTTGTGATATTTTCGTTCTGGGTGAGTGTTTTCAGACTGCAGCGGCAAATAATTTTAATATTCCAGGTTACACCACCATACACAATGGAGGTGACTTCAATAAAAATGATGGTATTTTAACATTAATTAGATCTGATCTTAATTACAACATATCTAATTATAAATTTGATGAATGTGGAGTTTCTCTATCTATAATAGAGCTACTTATTAATCATATAGGTATCTTTTAAAATAATAGCATTGTATAGACCTAACCCAAGTAACTTGACTTCTTTCATTGATGAACTCGATACGTTTTTAGACCAATCTCAACTGAATGCTGAAATTTGATTGTTGATTGGGGATGTTAATGTTGATTTATTAAATGAAACTGATTTTTATGTGAACAAATATTTATGCGTAGTCGCTAGATATGGGATTGTTCCCTATATTTTGAATCCTACCCGTGTTGCACGCGATTCTGAATCATGCTTGGATCACATTTTCCTTAAGAGTTCATCTAATAGCAGATCAAGCTTAAAGTTTGAATCATTTATCCTCAAATGTCACATCACAGACCACTATCCGGTTTTACTACAGGTAAATTCCCAAGTAAAGACAGAAAATCACTCTATTTGTAATGGAAAAATTATTACTAAAATTAACAAACATAAATTACAGACCTTAATCAGGAATACAAACTGGAGTGATGTCTTAAATTTTCATGACCCACAAATTGCTGCTGATCGCTTTTTAAGCAAGTTTAATAAACATATTGAGGATTCTAAAACCCATATAAACGATAAGAAAAAATATTTCAAGATCAAACCTTGGATAACAGAAGGTTTAATTGTTTCAATGAAACATAGAGATAAATTAAAAAATAAATGGAAATTACGCTTCTCGCCAGAACTTGAACGTGAATACAAAACATATAGAAACAAACTAAATGTATTACTAAAAAAGTCCAAAAATGATTATTATTACAGGCAAATTGAAGAAAATAAAGGTAATATAAAAAAAGTTTATAAACTTATCTCCGATGCTACTAACGAAAAATCGAATAAAAAATCTACATTACAACTTGTTAACGACGAAAATGTTGCCTTTGAGAACAACAATCAAATGGCAAATTACTGTAAGCAATACTTCATCAACATCGGCTTAAATATGGTAAAAAATATAAATAAATCAAATTGTTCAGAAAAATTATCGATGAATTCTGATAGTATGTTTCTAAATCCAGTTACAGATGCAGAACTTATAAAGCATATATCCACACTAAAAAGTACTAGCTCTCCAGGAATGGACGGAATAACAGCAGATATTATAAAAAACAATCATCAATATATATTAGAACCCCTTAAACATATCATAAATTCAATTTTCTTGAAAGGGGTTGTCCCCAGTCAGTTTAAAATATCAATGATTACTCCAATTCATAAAGGGGGAGAAAGATCAACAATTTCAAACTACAGACCAATAAGTGTGATCAATAATTTTGGAAAGATTTTTGAAAAATGTCTGAAAAGTCGAGTGGTTAAATTTTTTGATCAGAATAATATTTTAAGTGAGCAACACTTTGGTTTTCGCGCTGGCAAATCGGCGGCTGATGCTATATGTTCGGTTATTGCGGACGTTACAGAGGGTCTTGATAGGGATAAAAGATGTATAGCGGTTTTTCTGGATTTAGCTAAAGCATTTGACACTGTCAACCATGAGAAGCTGCTGCACATTATGGAGTGTTATGGCGTGCGAGGGATTGTTTTGGATGTTTTTAAGAATTATCTCTCAAATCTAGAACAGTGTGTAAAGGTCAATGACACAATAAGTCAACCTGGGATTGTAAAAGTGGGCGTGCCTCCAGGTACTGTTCTTGATCCTGTGTTGTTTCTGGTGTATATAAATTCTCTTTTATCGTTGGTGACGGGTGCAACGATTGTGTCTTACGTAGATGATACAGTCGTCATATTTCGTGAAAACTCCTGGGCGGAAGACAAAATAGCTGTTCAGCGCGATCTTCACAAAATTACAAAATGGTTGAGTGTGTACCAACTTTCATTAAATGTTAAGAAGACGAATTATCTAGCCTTCAGTATAACTGGAGCAAATAGACCAGATTTTTCTGGTATAAAAGTCCCTGATATGCAAGATGAAATTAAGGAGGCTAATGAAGTCAAGTACTTGGGTATAATTATTGATAAGCATTTAAAGTGGTGTAATCAAGTAGATTATTTGTCGAAGAATGTGAGGAAGCTCATCTACAAATTCTACGAGCTAAGAGAATTTCTCTCACAAAAGTTACTTTTACTGATTTACAAGTCTCTAGCCGAATCACTTCTTAGATATGGCATCTTTGTATAGGGGGGTATGTACAGAAACTCATTAAAGAAACTAATTACTACTCAAAACTTTATACTAAAAATTATATTTAAGAAACAAAGGAGATATCACACCAGCCTACTTTATACTGAAGATGTGTGCATATAATATATGTTTCTGTCGACCCAAAGATTCAAGAAAGGAATTTGCCATCGATTTTTCATTCACACCTTGCCCAAAGCATGCAATCTCTTGCCAATACAGATTAGGCTTATGACTGGACTTAAAAGTTTTTCAGTTGAATCAAAAAAATTTATTTTTCGAAATTACATAGATTTTATTGAAATTTTAGAATAAGTAAGGATGATAAATTGCTGAGATTTTTTGCTCAAACATGTCTGAAAAATGTTCACATCGTTGTAAAGTATTTTTGGAATTGCACAACACAAGTGTTCAGTCACTTAGGTGCATGAACTTAAACGTTTTCATTACTTTATTGTTCCTGACCTTATATTATATGGATTGCTTCTTGTATTTACTTATAATTAATTGCCTGAATTTGTGTTGGTAATAATAATAACTGTATAAGTTGTGTAAGAATAAATGAATAAATAAATAAATAAATATATATATATATATATATATATATATATATATATATATATATATATATATATATATATATATATATATATATATATATATATATATATATATATATATATATATATATATATATATATATATATATATATATATATATATATATATATATATATATATATATATATATATATATATATATATATATATATATATATATATACATATATATATATATATATATATATGAATAAAATTTTTTTTAAATCTATACATAACGAATCAGACGTTTTTCTATGCAGTGAACCAACAGATGAAGAAAAAAAGAAACAGTGAAACCTAAAACTTTTCAAGAATGGTAACACATTTAGACTGATCTGACTAATAATATATGGTCTTCCTTTAAGTTTTTTGCGTTATATTTATCTATTCGAAAAAACGTCAGCAAAAATCTAATCATGACAAGAACCGAAACGATCAGAGATAGCTTGGTGAAATTTGTTTTATAAAAAGGTTATTATTCAAAAACTCTCACAAAAACTTATATAAATAAAAGGAAATATTATGAGAGAGATATTTTCCTATCTCTGAATATAGAAAGTGTATACGCAGATACATCCATACTTATTTTATTTGTAAGCCCAAAATGACAATTTCGTTGATGTCCTCCCAAAGTAAAAGAAAAAAATCAAGAGGAAGACATAAATTATTAAGACTAAAAACTATCATTCAGAAGAACTTATGTTTCACTCTTTCTATTTCATGTCAAAGAATATTATAATATCTCGAAACGAAAGGGATGTGAAACTTGTAATTCAATAAACATAAAAGGTCGAGATGGAGTAAAGTGAAGAGACATTAAAGGAGATGGTTCGTTCTCTCAAAAGACGTTATTAATGTTTTTCACTAATAAAGATTGAGTTCTGTGTCGAATGAAAACGGTTGTTCTACTTTGAGAGAATTTTAAATTACTTGTATACCCGGCATCCAGGTAACCTGGTTTAAAGTTGCTTTCTTTGCATATCAGCTCCCAACGGCTTGTTCTCCGCTCTGGAGAAAATCTAATATTACACAACGTGTAATGGAGAACGCCTGCCGTATGAGACTGTTGTCTTTGTATCTGCAACTCTATTTCTTTTGATAGAATCTATAAGGTATTCGCTTCATCATTGTCAATGGAATTTAAATCGCCTTCGGTTTCGCGAACTCGCCTGGACAGCTTACAAAAATTCCACGGGATAAACATGTATAGCATGAATTCTACATCGAGTCATTTTAACCTTATATGTGTCGGTATCTTTATACGATATAACGTTCTAAATTTTGTTGTTTTCCAAAGTACAGTGAATGTATTTTTTGTTCCATTTTCACTCTTCTGATTGAAAAACATTTTTCAACTTTTCACCTACAAGACAAATCCACATATAATTCAAAATACTATGTGAAATCAGAAAACTTCGAATGATTATGTGAAACCGAATTCATTTAACTCAAAATCGATATAGTTATTAACGTAACAAGGCCGATATGTAGCAAATAACGGATGAGTATGGATATTGTATTATAACTAACCGAATCCGTTATTTGCGTATCGGCCGTGTGTCGTTAAAAATTTTTCGTAATCCCGTTGAAAGATTATATTTTGATTCCGAAGAAAGAAAATATCCCGTAACTCGCAATTCTAAAGAAAAATCCCAACGTCGTGCACTCTGTTGTCATGGAACAGTTTGACAGTTTTATAAACAACGTCAGTTTTTTGTGTTCTCAAGTTCGCTTTAACGACGGCCATGGGTGAAATTGCTGAAATTGAGGAACAAAATCAAATTCCTTTAGAAATATTGGGAGAATCATGTGCAGTGCAGCGAGTGTTGATTAACTGCCGAAAATAACTCAAGAGCGATATCAAAAAGAATATGAAAATTTTGAAATGTGGCGTAAAAGCAAGAATGTAAAGGTGGTTAATGAAGATGTATTATTAGCCTATGCCAAATGAAAATCAGAGGTTTATTCTCCCAACTCGCTGTGGATCAAGATTTCAATGTTGTTATTGTAAGCAGAATGATTTTTTGAAATAAATATTTGAACAAGTGATTTCTTAACGGCCGCCGGCCGTTATGAAATTATAACGGCCGGCAGCCGTTAACACTGACTTTTCAATTGTCATCTGAATACCGTTAAATCAAAATAACAGTATGGGATTACGAAAAATTACTTAACCGTATTATAATATCGTATCATTGTCTATAATTGGACAAATTTGATGATATATTTAAAAGAATGATAGCATGAGTTTTTACACTTCAACTCTAGAATGGATTCGCATACAATTTGAGATGATAAGCTTTGAATGATTCTTTGAAAGCAAAAGCAAAAAAGCAAAACATTAAGCTCAAACTCAGTAGATTAGTTTACCATATCGAAATATCATATTATTGTTCATATTTGAATACTGAGATGTCAACGTCTTCGCGATATCTTCGAATAAATGATAGCATGTCAGTGTTTTTTCACCACTCACATAATTTGAAAAACTACAAAAAAGCGTGAAGCTTCTTATGACGATGACAAACAAGAACAATTTTCACGGTATATTCAAAAGAAAAATTGCATTTATATGGAGGAATGAAGGTTTCTGCTACCTGTCAACCAATGAGATACCCTGACACTAAAAGGCCCCTAAAGAATGCCTAATGCATACTTCTGAGCGTGGCTGGTGAGTAGGTTCCTCAACGGCAGGTGACTATCACATGAATTAAATATAGACTATGATGTCGTCTTTTGGAATAAAATGTGCCGGTGACCTCGTCTTCCATTCAAATCTTCAACGAGGACTATTTCGGAAGATACAATATCAAAATTCTAGCTCACCTATTCCAAATGGAAACATAAATTACGATACCACTAACCAAAAAAACATTTAAACACGTGATATAGAGTTCTGCAATATACGTAGGCCACGACATACTAGTAATGACGTTAAATGTGTTCACCAGCATTTGCCATCAACTAAATATCATACTCTTTCTCTAACTGAAACTCAAATGAGTCAAAAATCTGACAACATATACCTTCTATGTCCTGGGTATGAATTAGATTCTAGGTAGGTTTAGGTTTAAGGGTGGAATTTTTGTTTACGTTCGATTGAACGTTGCATGTTAGGGTGAAGAATGTGTGGAAGTTGACACCATCGACGTAGTTTGGTTTGAGAGCATTATCTCCAATAAAACCTTCATTCCGTGTATCATTCTCCGAATGACGACCAACATTACTCGTTATTCCAGTACTCATCAGAGATGGTCGACTGGATCCAAATCAACCAACCATCTTCTTGGATTGTGATACAATGAGATTTCAATGCTCATAATTCCTGCTGGTTAGCACTTTTCTACAGAACTGACGAAGACAAAACCCAAGCTAAGGTATTCGAAATTTGTAGCAATCTTACTCAGTTTATAAATTCTCGAATAAGAATTCCCTGTTATACTAATGGTTTCAGAAACACGCTAGACTTATACCTCTCCTCTGGGCCTGACAGCTATGAGATAAATACACGTAGCACCCTCGGCAACTCATCTATGTCCAATAATTGCGGAAGATATTAGGAAACCAAAGGTTCATCATTTGTCGAGGCACTACAACAAGGCCAACTGGGATGAGTTGAGAAATAAAATAACTGATCAACTTTATTTAAAAACATTACATTTTAAATAAAATCCTCAGAATAATAAATGAGATTACTAGTAATATTCACCATAAATATTTCAATTTTAAACAATAATTTGACCACATTTGCCTAATCGCAATAGATTGATGATGAGATGATATGCTTAATTTAAGGTTAAATTGAGTATGCAAGTGAAGTCAAAATTAGTTAGTCTAGTATGCAATTTCAAATACATTAAATTTGAAAAAAAATTTTGAATCCATTCAAAATTGCATACTAGACTAAGTATTTGAAGCATAAAAAATAATCATTTAATATAAATTTCAAGAACAATAACCACGTCAAAACTACAATCGATTGCAATCGATGTATTCTTGATTTTTGCCATTTTACGGTTTTTTACATTTTCCACTTCTCTTTTGAGTCTTCTGTGAATCTAAGCACAGATTTGGATCCTCAGGAGATTTTACATCGAATATAGTTTTGTTAAACTTCCACAAACGTTTTTACGCGTTCTTGTTTCTAAAACTGAATGAAAATATTGAGGCAAATAGCTGAAAAAATACTATATTGTCTCATGGTTACGTTGCCTCAATAATTGAACTATCTAAATCAATCACATAAATATTTGGGACCGAAATCCTTCAATTTGCGCTCTTATAGAACCTTGTACGACCAAGGATCTTGTGGATAGAAGTCAGAAGTTGCAGTGATTTGAAAGATAGATTGATAGATATAATGATAGATAGATAGTTACATAGATAGATAGAAATATAGATAGATAAAATTAATTTATATGGCAGAACAACGTTTGCCGGGTCAGCTAGTATGTATATATATATATATATATATATATATATATATATATATATATATATATATATATATATATATATATATATATATATATATATATATATATATATATATATATATATATATATATGTATATAGATATATATATATATATATATATATATATATATATATATATATATATATATATATATATATATATATATATGTGTATATATATATATATATACATATATATATATATATATATATATATATATATATATATATATATATATATATATATATATATTATATATATATATATATATATATATATATATATATATATATATATATATATATATATAAATTTAAAGGCATTTCAAATCGCTGTAACTTCTGTTCAAAAGGAGCTATTGGGCTATTGGGGTTCTATAAGGTCTCAAATCGAAGGTTTTGGTCTCAGCTATTCAACGGATTAATTCATAGATAATTGAATTGTTAATGCAACGTAACCAAAAGACAATGCAGACTACCTTTTCTTATTTTTCACTATATTTTCAGGTACAAAAACGCGTACAAACGTTGTAAAATTCCAATGTAAAATTTTGCGGGGCTTCAAATCTTTGCTTAGATTCACAGTAGACTTAGGCTAAAAATATTCTTGGAAGTTCTCAAAAAATGGCGAAAAAATTTCTGTAAATTTTTTTACTACCCGTTTGCGTTCTAAAATTGTTTGTGTTTTTTGGTCATTTTGAGATATCAACTTTCAAAGTTATCCTTATTTTTACTAACTTTTTCTCACACTGGGATCGTGATCAGCAGAAATTTTACATTGGAAATAATGTTTATAATTTTTTTAAGCCAATGGACCCTAATATATCAAAAATAAGCAACTAGGTAGAAAAAACGTCGAAATGATCAAAATTTTAGGAGTCTAAAAATTGTGAGCCAATTCGCAAGACATCGATTGCAATTGATTTTACTATTGACAACAAATAAAAAAGATTGCGTAGGAATATAAATTGTTATATCCAATTTAGTTTCAATGTAAATGGCTTCTGTAAGAAATAAAAATATAAGTTAGTTTTAATTTGTAGCATTTTGTGATACCTATCTAGCGAGCTGTCAAACATTCTCTTTTAGCAAAGCATTTTCAGCTTAGATAACAATTAGAGCTATTCTCTCCCACCAGTTCATTGATTTAAAATGACCTATTTATGGTTATAATCACATAACATTCGATTGGTTGTTGCGGGTAATTACCTGCATATAATTTCCATTTTAATTTGTGGGAATCACTTCATTATGTTACAGATATTCAACAACCTCCCCCACTTTTTTTTCATCCATACAATCAGTTTTAAACGTTTTTATTTGATTTCATTGTGCCTGCTATTTGATACGATATACCGAAAGAAACGTTTCAACTAATTTTATTGTCCACTTCTTTATAATATTTCAATGTTTTAATGCTTCTTAAAATCAAGAAAATTTATTTTAAATCATCATTATATATTTTTACATTTTGGAAGAAGAACGCAACTAAATAAAACGTTGGTTCAACCAACGAAACTGTTCAAATTATCACTGATTGATTCATTAATAGTAATTTCATAGATGCTTTCATATTTCGATCTCCCTTGTAAAGACACATTGGTATTCTTCATTCTGCCGTTTTAATTATCCGACCGCACATGCTTCGCTTTAATCAGAAAACCCATTAATTAAAACTTGTCAATTGCCTGAAGCTTAATCCATACCAATGTTTTTAATTATACGTCGGATGCCACTACGGTTGAATCTGGCCTCTTCTCTCTATAATTACGTCTTTTAATCGAATTTTTATAGGTAAATCAGAGCCAAGGGTTATTTCACCCCTTCATTTCTTGACAAAATTCACTGATGATTTGAAAGATTATAGAAAAAGAGCTATAAATAATTATAAACTATAACAATTAGGCTTGAAATTGCCAATAAAATCAACATTATTTTTAATTTGCAACTCATGCATAAATCGTAGGGCTTTTTTCAAATATCACGAAACATTTTAATATTAGTGAATTTCTCTTTTATGTACTATACTTGCTAAGTGAATTATGGAACATCAAAAAGTAGATATTTACTTAATGATATTCACTTCAAAATTATAGAAACTGGGAACGAAACTTTGTGAAACGTGAGTGGAGCTCGAAAATGTAGCAAAGTAGAAATGGTGTAACTCAAAAATGTCAGGGAGACGGAAAATCGAAAGTTGAACACTTTTTATGGAAATCTCTAGGAAGTTTAAGGACAGGCAGATTCAATGGCATTTTTTTATGATGGAATATTTTTATTCAGTAATTTAGTATTCTGAAATTGTAACTGAAAAACGGTTGAGTATCGTGAAAATGCAGTATTTTAATTCATTTGTATACAAATTTAACACATCACTTCACTTTGTTTTTTACCTTGACGAGCTCAAAGTGAGAAAAAAAATGAGAATTTTACTCGATGAAAGAAAATGAAAATACATTACATTCTGAAACATTTGTCATTCAAAATACGAAGGTTATGTAACTACCAATAAACTAGTTGCCCTGCCACGCGCGAATGAAATTTTCAATACAAAATGCGGAATGCGCCATACCAGTTACTAGACCACGCGTTTTACACAAAGCATCATTTATATATATACATATATATATATATATATATATATATATATATATATATATATATATATATATATATATATATATATATATATATATATATAATTATTTATTCGAATTGTTGTTGCCTGTGAACTATTTCTAATCTCTTGATAATTATTAGAAAAAGTTTTGATAAAGCCACGAATGTCGTGGCGAAACGTCAACTTTTCAATAAAATCAAGTTTTTTAAGATTCAACAAGCCTGTTATTGCTAATAATTATCAAGAGATTATATATATATATATATATATATATATATATATATATATATATATATATATATATATATATATATATATATATATATATATATATATATATATATATTTATATATTTATATATATATTTATATATATATATCTATATCTATATATATATATATATATATATATATATATATATATATATATATATATATATATATATATATACATATATATATATATATATATATATATATATATATATATATATATATATATATATATATATATATATATATATAGAATATATATATATATATATATATATATATATATATATATATATATATATATATATATATATATATATATATATATAAATATGTATATAAAGATATATAAATATGTATATATATATATATATATATATATATATATATATATATATATATATATATATATATATATATATATATATATATATTATTATGAATTATCTCATATAATGTATATGAGTTTCAATTATAAATTTTATTTCAATTTATATTATATGATATATTTATTTGATATACCTATGATTAAATAATTTGAGCGCCTATTAATAATTTTGAAAAACGGATATTTATCTATTTTAATTTGATTCGACTCTATTAATTCTCAGGGAGGGTTCTCTTATAATGAAATTGATTCTTTTTACTTTCTATAACTTTAACTATTAATTAAAACTACAATAAATTCAAAATCATAAAATTTCATAAATTCATTAACCCAAATTATCACATACAAATTTAATTCAAACAATAACTATTTAAAATTTTGATATGGTACCTTTATATGAAAATATTTGTTTGTAATGTTGATAAAATATATAAAATATTATTTAACATACATTTTTGTATTCTTTATATTTCTATTCTTTAATAACTATATAAAATTTTGATTCTTGATTTATGTGTATAGGAATAGTATATTTAATCGATATTTTTCTAACTTAAATTTATGTATTTCTTATAATTGCATTCTACAAATAGATATATAAAGCTATTATTATTTCATTCTGTAATTTATTTATTATCATTTCTATATTTCTTTGCACTTCTAGTAAGGAATAGGATTATATTTGCTAAGCAAATTCATATATATTTATATTTATTATTTTTGGTCTTAGCGATTTCTTATTATCGTTATCTAAGCCATTTTTATACCCCTATCATTTTATATTTGTCACCTCTTTCGGTTAACATAATACATTTTTCTTATATATGTGTGTCCCCATATTTTCGGTAGATTCACCACATTTTAATTCATATTTTCTTTGTCTCCACTTTCGGTAGACTTATTTATACCTATTTTCATATATATCATTATACCTTACATAATTCCTCCCCATCCTTACTTTCGTCTATAATCTCTATACATTTTCACATTGCTTTATATATGCTATTTCTTATATATTTCTACGATCTTATAATCTTGAACATTTATAATTCATACATTTACATTTATCATCATTGTAATTCAGTTTTACTTATTTAAATTCACATTAATAAACATTTCACTAGTATCCTTATATTAATTAACAATTTACATATTTATTCCTTTTCATATGTGCAAATTTTTATCATTAATTATATATACATATATTTTATAACCATCTATCATTTACTAATATCTATTTTAAATTCATTGAAGTTGTCCTTTCCTTGATCAATATTGTTTTATATTATTCCAAACATTTCTATTTTAATATTGCAAATAAACAAACCATATCAATATATATATATATATATATATATATATATATATATATATATATATATATATATATATATATATATATATATATATATATGAATTACAAAGACAAGTCAATATCTTATCAAATTAATCTTTCCTATTTTTAACGAATTCGGATCTTACAAGAAAACAACTATACGAATTAGTAAATTAGTACTTTTACAGTTAAATCTGAATTGATTTTACTTCAAAACATCTAAAATATTCAGAAAGCAGATGCCATTGAACACGGATGCAGGTAATATTATTGTATCAAATTTTCAAGTTGGTAACTTTGTGTATTTCACCTTACTTTGTAGCTTCCGTAGAAAACTAAACTCGTTCAAAATATTTTTTGAATTGATTGGGCCGATACTTGGTGTAAATTAATAAACATATTAAAACAATGGTTATTTTTAACCATTGTTTTAATTCGTTCAAAATATATTGATACTAGGGTACTCAAACTCGATGATTAAAGAATGTTCGGGCATTAGATTAATATATTATTAGCCTTATATCATCTAACTGATTGTTTTATTATTAACCATTGTTTTAATATAATTGTTTCTGCTTTTGCAAATAGAATGAATATTGAGACTCCAGAAGTGTACCTGGACCGGTTCTAGACCACTTCAACTTTTCTAAGTCCGAAATGTCAGTTCTGCGCATGCGCGACTTCGGGGGTGTGGCTATGATCGGGAAGTCGGCCATTTTGCGGATGGCGGCCATTTTCCAAGATGGCTGATCACGGTATCCCGTAATTCAGAACCTGGCCAACAGATGGCGTTCTAAGATGGCGTGTCAAGATGGCTGACCACGGTATTATCGTACTTTGGAACCTGACCAACAGATGGCGTTCCAAGATGACGTTTCAAGATGGTGGACCACGGTATTACCGTAATTTGGAACCTGACCAACAGATGGCGTTCCAAGATGACGTTTCAAGATGGCGGACCACTGTATTATAGTAATTAAGAACCTGGCCACCAGAGGGCGCTCTTACAGATCACGTTCTTACAGATCACTGTATTATCGTCATTAGGAACCTGACCACCAGATAGCGTTCCAAGATGACAGAAAATTATATTCTCATCATTCAGAATCTCGCCAACAGAGGGCGCTTCAATAGCATTCAAATTTGAATGTTTCACGTATGACAGTTCCATGCTCCGATATATCTATGGTTCAAGATGACAGTTACGAATGACAGATGGGATGACGTATGACATACCTAAGATATCTATGGTTCAAGATTACATTTGACAGTTACGAATGACAGATGGGATGACAGTTCTATGCTTTAAGATATCTATGATCCAAAATGACATTTGACAGTTCTATGTTTCAAATCCAAGATGGTGGATGCGTGAGACTAAGAATAAGCATGGGGGACCCAGAGAACTGAAATTTTTTTATGAGGGATTCTTCATGGGGCCACCGGTCCCCCAGGAGTCTTCATGTGGTCCCCCAGGAGTCTTCATGTGGGTTCGGGGGATATTATATGATATATATATAGGAATGGGGTCCCTCGGGTGTCTTCATGGGGGCTCCGGAGGCTCCAGGATTCTTCGTGGGGGCCCCCAGGAGTCTTCATGTGTGTTCAGTAGATTATATGATATATAGGACCGTAGGGGAACAGAAATTTTTTGGTAAATAGGAGACCGTCTTCGTAGATTTGGATATCAAAATTACATACATACATACAAAATAGTTATTTTCTTAGAAATTCATTTCCATTTTGATATATATAAAATATAATCGCGTTCGAACGAAAACGGAATGAGTCATATCAGCTGGGAGACGGAAACTGTGTATATAGGAGACCGTCTTCGTAGAATTGAAGTCGGTGTCAGCGAATTCCTAGTAAATGAATTAATTAGATATAGGTCAATATTTCGTTCTATAGAATTTCAGCATCAGCGTTTTATGAATCATGTAAGGGGGTCCATACATAGTCAATCTCGATCGCGTTCAGGATTTAATCATTTTGAGACCAGATCTGTCAATCTAACTAGTACATTATCAATCTGAATCACCGATCTCGATCGAGATTGACTGTGTACGATCTCCCTTAAGAACAACAAAGGAATTTCTACAAGCTTATTCAACATTTTTCAACCGTTAGCCGTGTGCAAAATCCCTCCTCCACTAAAAACTTCCTTCTAATAATTCTATATGTTGAAATTTTTCTTATTAATTTCATTCCAACTTCAAATTCATTCGAAGCAGCATCGTTAAACTTTCGATCTAACCGTTTGGGTGTGTCTTCCTGGCTTAGTGAAAATCAAGTAAGTTTTTATTTTTGAGTTATACTTCAGAACGTTATTTAATATTTTTTAATTTGTTTTAGAGATGGATTTATTAGGAAAATTGAACAAAGTTTCATTCCTAGAGAGGAAACCAAAGAAGAAGCTATCCGATCTGATTATCGAGGAGCCCTACAGAATATACGAGGCAAAAATAATTACGTCTCAGTTCGGAGATTCAGTACTTCTAGACTTGGGTGAATACAATGTCTTTTTACCGAAGAGAGTGACTGAAGAATACAGACCTTATATAGGGGAGATTACAACAGGAGAATATTCCATCGTATCCAAGGGAACATTGGAAACCGGAAAAACCCATCCAGCTACAATATTTAAACTTATTAAAAACTAGGTAAATATTTTTTAAATAGATTTCTTGTTCAATGAAATCTAAAACAAGAACCCTGTTACTTACAAGTACGATTAATAAATTTTTTTAAACTCATGGGTTTCAATTAATAATGTTTCGTTTTCCCTCTCAATGATTCTTATATAAGATTGAGATTTAATGTTATCTTCATTCATATGTACTAAAAATTATTCTGCTGAATATCTCATAATAAAATATCCTATTGTTCATTAGAATAGTACATAAATTAGAACAAGGTCAATTACTCACACGTTATATACATACTTATTTCATCATATTAATTTAACTATGTACCTGAAAAAATAGTGTGAATTTGAACAGTGTAAAAACTTTCTCATGATAATTATTAAAGAAATCGAGCATAGGATTTTTCCTACCACTATTATACATATCGTTTGATTAATATAAAATTTAAAAAAATTAACAGTCTCTTGTATTTCTTATACAAAAATTCTTAGAAAAAATAACCTGGTGAAATATAAGCTATATATATATATATATATATATATATATATATATATATATATATATATATATATATATATATATATATATACTTAATTCATGAGAGGTGTTCAAAATAGAGTGAAATAAATATCAATTTCATATACATTTTTTTATTATACAAAATTTTCCTTGTCTATATCATTTAATATTTTATTCTTGTTATACAACAAACATTCTAATATGATGTAACTGTTCACTGAAGAACTAATTTTACAGAATTCAGTTATGAGTTCTTCAGATGATTTATCACTTCCGTTCCTAGATGCTTCCCTGATTACTTCCAGAAAATTCCTATAGTAGTATGGAAACTTTTGATTTTTTAACATTTCGATTCTACTAGAGATTATATCGTTCAATTGAATGATTTTCTCTACGTCATCGTTACTGAAGAATATAAAATTACCCCACTTGGATATGCTCAACGTTGAATTATCCCATGATCGCACTATTTCAACACCAGAATTATTATTGGCATCCTCATTTTGAAGTTTTGAAATGAAGGTATCCCATTCCCAGTTATCGAAGGAAATTACAGCTTCGTTACAGGTGAACTTGATTGAAGGTATAAAGTTTCGGACTGAACTTATACCACAGTCAATATGTAGAATACTCGGTCCAAGACCACAATTTATTTCGATTTGGAAGTGTCCATTTAACAGAAAATTCGTCTCATTCTTGATAGCCTCATCGTACATCTTCACTATACGATTCAGTTCAGCATCGAAAATTCTATCCAATTCTTCGTCGATAAAACCACTGTCTTGAGACATTATGATACTTCAAACTTCAATACTCAACTGTGAACTTGTAGTTTATTCGTAGAGTGAAGATCCTGTTCCTTATCCACTCTCTCCCCCCTCAACCCTCTAACCAAAAACCTTATCTCCTCTCTTATGTTTTTCAACTAAAGAAATAACAGATTATGACTAATCTACATTCAAAATATTATACAAGTCGAGACTTGTCAAAATTGTTGAAACCACTCATTTATTTTTCATGATTTTTTTCTCTCACAAATATATATATATATATATATATATATATATATATATATATATATATATATATATATATATATATATATATATATATATATATATATATAAGATATTTTTTCATGATTGAAATCTGCGAACGTGAGTCATGTTTCAAAAGTTTCAAATGTGTGATAAACAGTTATTACGTATTTTTCAATGAATAATTTATTCATATAAACATTGATTTTCACGATTTTACTAAAAATCCCTTTTTTCATGGAATCATAGTTTCCATGACTCTCTCTCTCATGAGGGTCCTCTCACTCCTTCTCATCGATCCTAACCCTAGCTGAAATATTAATAAATGAAAAAAGCTGTGTTGGGATTCGAACCGTAGAATTTGTGCACCAGAGTTTAGTACTCAGACCGGTCATCCATCAACCTATTGTTATAATTAGGATTGAGCGAGTGATATAACTAACTTGCGCAGAGAGGATTCCGTAAACCTTGAATCATAGATATCTCAGATCTGTCATACGTCATCCGATCTGTTATTCGTAACAGTCAAATGTCATCTTGAATCATAGATATCTCGGAGCATAGAACTGTAATACGTTAAACATTTAAATTTTGAATACAATTCCAACGCCCTCCCCTCTGTTGGTGAGATTGTGAATGATGAGAATACAGTGACCTGTCATACACGATACACCATCTGTTGACCAGGTTCTGAATGACGATTATACAGTGATCTGTAAGATCGTTAGTTTTTTTTTTATGTTGCTATTAATAGGGACCCGGAGAACTGAAATTTTTTATGAGGGATTCTTCATGGGGGCACCGAGCCCCGCGGAGTCTTCATGTGGGCCCCCAGGAGTCTTCATGTAGGTTCAGGAGATTGAAATTATATGATATATATATATATATATATATATATATATATATATATATATATATATATATATATATATATATATATATAGAGATTGAAATTATATGATTCCCCGGTCCGCCGGGGAACTGAAATTTTTTGGTATATAAGAGGCCGTCTTCGTAGATTTGGATATCAGATTACATACATAGTTATTTAAAAAATAGTTATTTTCAAATAGTTTGTATCATTTTTGAATATCAAAGATTTATATATATGATTTTCAATACTAGAATAATATTGAATAAATCAAACATGAGAAACTATGTATTTATATACATATATATATATATATATATATATATATATATATATATATATATATATATATATAAAAATATATATATATATATATATATATATATATATATATATATATATATATATATATATATATATATATAAAATCTTTGATATTTCACCCTGTAATTTTTCTGTCATATATATATATATATATATATATATATATATATATATATATATATATATATATATATATATATATATATATATATATATATATATATATATTTAGGTTCGGAATTAAATTATTCATAAAAGAATACGTTATAACCATTATATATCACAATTTTATTAGGTGGAAATCTCCGTAAGTAAATGAATTAATTAGATACAGGGTCATTTATTCAGTTCGAATGCGAATGAAGAATTTCAGCATCAGCGTTTTATGAATCAAGTTATTTCTAAAGGGGTCCATACATAGTCAATCTCGATCCCGATCAGGATTTCATCACATTTTGAGACCAGATCCGTCAATCTAACTAGTACATTATCAATCTGAATCACAGATCTCGATCGAGATTGACTGTGTACAAGTTATATATATATATATATATATATATATATATATATATATATATATATATATATATATATATATATATATATATATATATATATATATATATGGGACAGAAAAATAAAAATCACACTCAATAGAAATTAATATCAAAGATTTTTCAATTAACACTTATTAGAAAGAAATAGTAATTTCAATACTATAATAATATTATTTTATTGAATGAAACAAACATAAAAAACTATTTATTTTTTATTAATATAATATAATAATAAAAAAATAAAAAATTATATATATATATGTGTGGAGGGGTGTGGGGGGTTGGCGACTTGTGGTTCATCATCTGTGAACAAAACATATACTAAAAGTTACCTTAAAAAAAAGAAGAAAACATACCACTTAATACACCACACCACCGTCTCCTGGTCCTCCATCCCCACATATATATATTATACCCTCCTAGAGATCCTAGATGTACCATATTTTCTGGTACCTCCCAGTTAGTAGTTCTCTCTCCGAAAAGAACTACTACTGGTTTAGGCTAGTGAAAAAAAAATAGAATATCAGACGTTGGTGACATTCTCGTACAACATATAAGATAGATAGATAGATATTAGTAATTTCAACTTGATTGTGGATCTCAATAGATTTTTCACAAAAACAAAATAACAATTAGCAAACTCCACAATCAAGAGGTCCTCTATTGTGTAAAGAATTAAAAAATATTGTCAAATCATTACAATATTTTTCTCGCAACAGAGTTATCCTTGAATGAAATTTTTTATGATATCATGAGATACTTGTTAGAAAATAAATAAATGAAAATAAAGGAATAATACATACCCTCTGACTCTCGGGAAGAAACCGACACACCCTCCTATATATTTCTAGTTCAAGGTGACTTACAGAAAAAATAACAGAGGTTCTCCTACCTCATATATATATATATATATATATATATATATATATATATATATATATATATATATATATATATATATATATATATATATATATATATATATATATATATATATATATATATATATATATATATATATATATATATATATATATATATATATATATCTATATATTCAAGATAGCGAAACATGGTATTGTAATTCGGAACCTGATCAACAGAGGGCGTTCCCAGTTGGTTTTTGAACAAGTCATCCACAACGGCTACCGAACGTCTTCGATGAGAACTAGGATTGAAACCCTCGTTCTCAACGAAGTCGAACGACTTTCATCGAAGTCGTTAACGGCTTCGATGAAAGTCGTTCGAAAGTCGTTCGAAAGTCGTTCGAAAGTCGTTGAAAGCCGTTCGAAAGTCGTTGAATGTCGTTAACGACTTCCGATGAGAACGAGGTTGGAACCCTCGTTCTCAATGAAGTCGAACGACTTTCATCGAAGCCGTTAACGGCTTCGATGAAAGTCGTTCGAAAGTCGTTGAAAGCCGTTCGAAAGTCGTTGAATGTCGTTAACGATTTCGATGGGAACGGGGGGTTCCAACCCCTTCGGGAACCCTCGTTCTCATCGAAGAGGTTGGATAGCCGTTGTGAATCTGTGATCTGTCAGAACGCTCTCTGTTGGTAGGGTTCCGAATTACAATAATACCGTGTTCCGTCATCTTGAAACGCTTCCCTATCGGTCAGATTTCTAATTACGATAATCTAGTCATAATTCAGTTCATGGAGCTGGTCCCCTATCGGTCAGGTTTCTAATTACGATAATCAGCCATCTTGGAAGATGACTGACATACAGAGTGAAGGAGGAATTCTTTAGTTTATAGAGGTTACGATTTGTAAGTTATGTCGTCACACCTCCACCAATGATTCAACTTTTTAATGAAAAAATTTATATATATATATATATATATATATAAATTTTTTCATGATTGAAATCTACGAACGTTAGTCATGTTCCAAGAGTAATCGTTTTACTTATACGAAATTTAAGGAAAAAATAAAACAGTTACTCCCTTGTCACTACAGGGTAAAATATCAAAGCGTTTGACTTATATGAAATTTTAGAGACACTTCTTAGACAGAAAAATAACAGAGGTTCTCCTGCTTATATATATATATATATATATATATATATATATATATATATATATATATATATATATATATATACACACACACACACACATTATGAATCTGTTTACTGATCTAAATTCATGAAGGTGTATTGTTGGTTGCATAAATTAGGTACCTTTCCTATTTTGTTGAATCAAGAAATAAAGAACGAAATAATTTACAGAAATTACTTGGAATAGCAATAAATCTATTGAGGATGTAATTCATGCCTTCTGTAATATAAATCCAACAATTGAAAGTTATGGAATTTTAGAATGTATGTACTTTAATAAAAATAGAGTTTTAAATGATGTAGAAAGAGAAATGTTCAATTTCGTAGGAGAATAAAATATTCAGTTGAATATAGAGTTTTATTTACAAATGTAGAGTATAAAAAAATATAAACCTTTTGTATATATATATATATATATATAAATAAATAATTAGATAAATGATTTTTAACACAAAAATTCAAGATCATTCAGATCTAAGATATTGATACCCATATGGTACAGTGTCGGTTGTATGAGTAGATATAATCCTTTTGTCGTCGTTGGCTGATAATGCTATTTTTGATGTTTTCTTCGATGTTACTATATGCTTGTCTGATTGTATGGAATTTTGCTGTCTTGTGAGGATTTCGTTGCTGAACAAAGCACGCCTGTAGTCTTCGAATGTGATCGTTGAAAGTGAAGATTTTGTTACACCTTTAGCAGTCTTTTTTTCACTCTGATTGAGTAATCTAAAGGTGTACATCTTAGACCTCAATCCAATGAATTCCACCATGATTTTGCCTTCATTCTCATCCTTCATCAGTCCAATTACCTTCTTGTTCCTCGGGGGAATACCGAAAACATTATTATCACCATAGTCAGATGTGTCAAATTTTGACACATTATCCCTCATGATCTCGTAGATGTTCTGATGTTTGAAATGGTAGATCAAACTGTCAGTATCAGTATATAGAAGCTTGATGTTGCTGTCATTTAATTTTGATTTAATAAAATTGTAATGAAAATTGTAAAGATAAGTTTTTGAAATATCTAAAATCGAAAAACCAACGTATATAGGTTTATTGAATACTATTTGAGTTTTATTGAGTTCTATTATAACAATGTCGTCTATGATAACAGAACTGTGAAAGTTTGGTAGAGCTATCAAATTTTTAGCACCATACCTACCCTCCCAACTATTAACAATTTTGATGATTTTATATTTTCTAATATTCTCTAAAGTTTTACCAAATACCGCGTTATTCATTAATTTATACATATTTTTTTCGAATTCATTCTTACTTTCAGCTCGTAATTTTGAATTTAGATCTATATATGGTTTCAACCATGCTTTTTGATTGAAACGCAGTACTCTGTGAATGTTCCTTATTTTCAAACCAGCTTCCAAACATATTTTCAAATATCTATAATGGACCACATAGTTATTTTTCGGGTATAAAGTTGTAAGTAATTTTTCCTGTTTATTTTTTGATAGAGGGGGTATCATTTTCTCGGGACAGAATGGGAGATCTTTATGAGATTCGTGTAAATCTAGGGGGTAGTCTAAATCAACTTCATAAAAATATCCCACATCTGAGTTGTCAGGAATCAAGGATGGGTCTGTTGGATATTCGTCTGTCCATTCAAAATTATCATACGGTAAATAGTTCTGCATAGCAGCTCCGTATAAGTTCACGACATCGAAATACATCAAATAGGACTCTGGTTCGTTAGGATTATATTGTTCTCCCATATACTTATTATTAGCCTTTCCGTACCGGTTACAACATTGAGATATACCCCCTCGCAACCCTTTCTCGATAAACATGACTTGGTTGATATCCTTCAACAATTTTAATTTTTCACCTGTATATTTCAACATTGCATCCCATGTGTAACCAGGTAGGGAATAATAATGAGCAGGGTCGAGTGAATAGGTGTTCATACAATCTTGTCTGAAGTTTTCAAAAACGTCCGCTAGTAGCAAAACATCAGTTTTGAGGTAAAGATCACTGTATTCACGCATATTTTTCAAGTTAAAAGAGTCCCATACTTTCAAAGCATGTTTATAGTCTTCGTCTGAAATGTTTGTGTCAGTCAGTTGATTGTAGAATTGTTCTTTTGATGGAAGTGCTGTGTCGTCAAGTCTGTCCCATGAATTCATGTAGTCATACGGAAAAACCCCTTTTCTATTCAATAACTGAAACTGTTCGTCATCTTGATAATGCTTCCTAACAATTTTTTTCTGTTCAGGTTTCAAAAAAGACGCTAATTTCTCTATACTTGTTGACATAAATCTAAATGAGTCTATAAATCTGAAGGAAATGAATGAATCTGCTAGATGTTTCGTAAAACCTATGTATCGATCTTTATTGATCGGTAGAACATCAACTCTACCATCGATATCTGACACAAGATTTTTTATTATGAAGTGTGAATCATAACCACTTAGGTTATGTAGGACCACAGCTACATTCTGTCTGTTTTTGTAATTCAAATTACAGTCTTGATGTGCGGGACCCCGATAACGCCCTGTGAAATGACAGTGATCTTTAACTCTGATATCTGTAGGATTAAATGACTTTTCACAGATATGACACTTTTCAGACTTGTAAAATGAACTCCATTCTTCTTTCGAAAGTTTATTCATAGGAACGTTATGAAGAAAACAGGGTTCCATATCTTCAGCCAGTTGAGAAAGCTCTTTCATGAACCAAGACTGACAATCTTTCCCTGTATATGATTTATAATAGGAGATTGAGTCATCGAAACTACAATGTAGATAATAAGCTATACTGTAAGGAATGTGTTTTTGATAAATCCCAGTTTTTTCAGATATTTTCTCCTCCGATTCAACCAAAAGACATTCAATATCAGCGTAAACTATAAATGGGGCCTTTTCTTTATTCAAAAAATTTTTAAACTCTATAAAATCAACTCCCTCCGGAGGACACGATACTTTACATTTGTTCAGACCGTCACAATAATTTTTATGATTCTCTAATGAATTTTCAGTTTTAAAATGATTGAGACATATATCACAAAAATAATGTTTATGATTCAATTTAGAATTTTGAGATGAAAGTAGACGTGACATGCTTTTTATCCAAGTAAAATGATAAACTGTTTTTTCTTCAAAATTGTCAGTTTGCATCATGAAATCACTGTAATTTTTTTCCGTTTTTACCATTAATAAATGTATACGCTCCTTATCTTTATTTTTGCTTAAAAATATCGGAACCACTGTTTTCTTTTCAATCGCGTACACGTTAATTGCTAAATCGTTCAGTTTTTCAAACTTAGGAATTTGGTCTAGAGTCATAGGAAAAGATATACCCTCATATTTCAAAATAGAGCTAGGTGGTGGGTATGAAGAAGTCCTATCAATATGCTCTCGAGAAGGTCTTAAACATGACATGACTGCCCAAAGGAAACAATGGGAGTCATTATTCTTAACATTTACTACGGCTTTTTTATTTTGAATGAACATAGGTAGCTCTACATATGTAGAATTACCTATTGTTATCGGCCTGTATTCATTTATATTGATTTTTAGGTTAAGAATTTGTAAAAGAGCCCACCCACTGTCACGCTCCTGAAACTCATCCATTTTCCTAAGAATGACAGCTCGAAATTTAGTATTATACAATTCTTTCAAGTTATCGGAGAGATCAACAACAGAACTTTCAGTAGTAAATGTTTTAATACTTTCCTCCCTAGTATCTGGTTTGATATAATTACAGCTTAAAATTAAATTAACTTTTAAAATCGAATTTTGAAGAGCAGATTTTATTTTATTATTAAAAATTCTGAAAGTTCTACTGAGGAACTCTTCGGGATCCTTGATTGAATTATTAATAATCACTCCTGTTCGCATTCTATTCTTGAAAGCCGAATCTACGTCCCTCCAAATTAAACGTTTCGAATGACCCCCCAAACCAGAACCCTTTTTGAGAATAGATTGACGTATATGCTTAATATTTTCACGATAAGTCTTGAGAATTGATAAATTGGTCTCGAGTTTGTGGAAGCTTGTTAGAGAATGAGGAAAATTCTTACCTTTTGTATATCTGGTAATTCCTAATATTATTTTATTTATATACTTCAACCATCTAGCAACCTCTTCCACAGTTCTAATTAATTTTAAACTTGCTCCAAAAGTTTTGACAGCATCATCAGAAATCTTCATTAAACTCATGGTTGACTAGGTGCTGCTACAAAACAAAAAATTTCACTTAACTTTTGTTCTAATATGTACACAGAAAAATAAATTCCTTACCTTCGGTATAAAATATTAACAATTGAAGGAATAATTGAACAAGTATCTAACACTTAATTATCGATGTATGTGTTACTAGTTAGAAACTATCGTAAGACTGAACCTTCATAGAAATAGTTCAAGTATTTATAAAGAGAATTTGTTGATTCAACGTTCATATTAGTCCCAGGGATGTACACTTAATATAATTTTCATGAGAAAATACGTAATAAATATACATATATCTAACATTCGAAATTTCATTCGTTTTGTACATCCCTGGGACTAATATGAACGCTGAATCAACGAATTCTCATTCCTCCGTTCGATCAAGTTCTACACGTGTTCCTTATCTTTCGATGACCTCCAGACAATTTCAAATATTTATGATTATTCTAATGAGAATTTGTTGATGTGATATTTTATGCGATACATCGACTTCAATTCATATATTTCATTCTGTTTTCGCTTGAACGAGATTATATTTTATATATCAAAATGGAAATGAATTTTTAAGAAAATAACTATTTTATAAATAGCTATGTATGTAATTTGATATCCGAATCTACGAAGACGGCCCCCTTGAAGACACCCTATAATCTCTAGTAGAATCGAAATGTTAAAAAATCAAAAGTTTCCATACTACTATAGGAATTTTCTGGAAGTAATCAGGGAAGCATCTAGGAACGGAAGTGATAAATCATCTGAAGAACTCATAACTGAATTCTGTAAAATTAGTTCTTCAGTGAACAGTTACATCATATTAGAATGTTTGTTGTATAACAAGAATAAAATATTAAATGATATAGACAAGGAAAATTTTGTATAATAAAAAAATGTATATGAAATTGATATTTATTTCACTCTATTTTGAACACCTCTCATGAATTAAGTATATATATATATATATATATATATATATATATATATATATATATATATATATATATATATAGCTTATATTTCACCAGGTTATTTTTTCTAAGAATTTTTGTATAAGAAATACAAGAGACTGTTAATTTTTTTAAATTTTATATTAATCAAACGATATGTATAATAGTGGTAGGAAAAATCCTATGCTCGATTTCTTTAATAATTATCATGAGAAAGTTTTTACACTGTTCAAATTCACACTATTTTTTCAGGTACATAGTTAAATTAATATGATGAAATAAGTATGTATATAACGTGTGAGTAATTGACCTTGTTCTAATTTATGTACTATTCTAATGAACAATAGGATATTTTATTATGAGATATTCAGCAGAATAATTTTTAGTACATATGAATGAAGATAACATTAAATCTCAATCTTATATAAGAATCATTGAGAGGGAAAACGAAACATTATTAATTGAAACTCATGAGTTTAAAAAAATTTATTAATCGTACTTGTAAGTAACAGGGTTCTTGTTTTAGATTTCATTGAACAAGAAATCTATTTAAAAAATATTTACCTAGTTTTTAATAAGTTTAAATATTGTAGCTGGATGGGTTTTTCCGGTTTCCAATGTTCCCTTGGATACGATGGAATATTCTCCTGTTGTAATCTCCCCTATATAAGGTCTGTATTCTTCAGTCACTCTCTTCGGTAAAAAGACATTGTATTCACCCAAGTCTAGAAGTACTGAATCTCCGAACTGAGACGTAATTATTTTTGCCTCGTATATTCTGTAGGGCTCCTCGATAATCAGATCGGATAGCTTCTTCTTTGGTTTCCTCTCTAGGAATGAAACTTTGTTCAATTTTCCTAATAAATCCATCTCTAAAACAAATTAAAAAATATTAAATAACGTTCTGAAGTATAACTCAAAAATAAAAACTTACTTGATTTTCACTAAGCCAGGAAGACACACCCAAACGGTTAGATCGAAAGTTTAACGATGCTGCTTCGAATGAATTTGAAGTTGGAATGAAATTAATAAGAAAAATTTCAACATATAGAATTATTAGAAGGAAGTTTTTAGTGGAGGAGGGATTTTGCACACGGCTAACGGTTGAAAAATGTTGAATAAGCTTGTAGAAATTCCTTTGTTGTTCTTAAGGGAGATCGTACACAGTCAATCTCGATCGAGATCGGTGATTCAGATTGATAATGTACTAGTTAGATTGACAGATCTGGTCTCAAAATGATTAAATCCTGAACGCGATCGAGATTGACTATGTATGGACCCCCTTACATGATTCATAAAACGCTGATGCTGAAATTCTATAGAACGAAATATTGACCTATATCTAATTAATTCATTTACTAGGAATTCGCTGACACCGACTTCAATTCTACGAAGACGGTCTCCTATATACACAGTTTCCGTCTCCCAGCTGATATGACTCATTCCGTTTTCGTTCGAACGCGATTATATTTTATATATATCAAAATGGAAATGAATTTCTAAGAAAATAACTATTTTGTATGTATGTATGTAATTTTGATATCCAAATCTACGAAGACGGTCTCCTATTTACCAAAAAATTTCTGTTCCCCTACGGTCCTATATATCATATAATCTACTGAACACAAATGAAGACTCCTGGGGGCCCCCACGAAGAATCCTGGAGCCTCCGGAGCCCCCATGAAGACACCCGAGGGACCCCATTCCTATATATATATCATATAATATCCCCCGAACCCACATGAAGACTCCTGGGGGACCACATGAAGACTCCTGGGGGACCGGTGGCCCCATGAAGAATCCCTCATAAAAAAATTTCAGTTCTCTGGGTCCCCCATGCTTATTCTTAGTCTCACGCATCCACCATCTTGGATTTGAAACATAGAACTGTCAAATGTCATTTTGGATCATAGATATCTTAAAGCATAGAACTGTCATCCCATCTGTCATTCGTAACTGTCAAATGTAATCTTGAACCATAGATATCTTAGGTATGTCATACGTCATCCCATCTGTCATTCGTAACTGTCATCTTGAACCATAGATATATCGGAGCATGGAACTGTCATACGTGAAACATTCAAATTTGAATGCTATTGAAGCGCCCTCTGTTGGCGAGATTCTGAATGATGAGAATATAATTTTCTGTCATCTTGGAACGCTATCTGGTGGTCAGGTTCCTAATGACGATAATACAGTGATCTGTAAGAACGTGATCTGTAAGAGCGCCCTCTGGTGGCCAGGTTCTTAATTACTATAATACAGTGGTCCGCCATCTTGAAACGTCATCTTGGAACGCCATCTGTTGGTCAGGTTCCAAATTACGGTAATACCGTGGTCCACCATCTTGAAACGTCATCTTGGAACGCCATCTGTTGGTCAGGTTCCAAAGTACGATAATACCGTGGTCAGCCATCTTGACACGCCATCTTAGAACGCCATCTGTTGGCCAGGTTCTGAATTACGGGATACCGTGATCAGCCATCTTGGAAAATGGCCGCCATCCGCAAAATGGCCGACTTCCCGATCATAGCCACACCCCCGAAGTCGCGCATGCGCAGAACTGACATTTCGGACTTAGAAAAGTTGAAGTGGTCTAGAACCGGTCCAGGTACACTTCTGACTCCCTTGAGAAATATTTTGTTGATCAGCTGGTAAGATGACCAAATCTCAAAATAAGTAGAAACGAAAGCCTTGATGTTTACCTACCGCTATTAAGGAAATTTCCGAAGAAAATTAATATACCTACATCGATCTAGTCGAAAAATCTTCTAGTTTATCAAAAACCTTCACAATCTCTATTAATTGAATACAATCAAAAATTTATTGAATGTTTCCGAAGGATTGAGGAAGTAAATATTATGAGAGTTTATGCAATATTTTTAGTTTTTCTTTCAGTCTTTCTTAAATATAGGTTGAGATGCCTGTAACGATTATTAATATGTTTTATGATACCTAGACACTATATATAATTTTCTCAGGATAAACCATTATCTTTGATGTTTATCACAGAGATTCAAAGAATTTTGATGGAAGTTTTCAAATTTTTTTTGATATCCTTATTCAATTTGGCGCAAATTCGGCCTCTTCAACTTTTACGTGCAAGACACCGTTTCCGAGTAAAAAAATAAAACACATTCTCGTGCATGAAGAAAGCGCATATACAACACATACACACACAGCTACTATTTTTGAGGTAGACAAATTTAATTTAATAACGTAAATGACATGTTTGGTGTTCACTTTCTCCTTTTAATATATCATTGAGCATAATCATAAAAAAACAGAGTGTGCCATGGAGAAAAAAAAACTGTTGTCAGTAATTTGTCATAGTGACAACTGGGCGCGTGGTGATTTAACTTAATATACATTAGTTACTCTCTAAAGACTAAATGCCTTTTTATTTTACGTCATATATATATATATATATATATATATATATATATATATATATATATATATATATATATATATATATATAATTTATCTTTCATATTTTCTAGACGTTTCAGAGGTAAACCTTCTTCATTATTATTATTATTATTATTATTATTACAAAAATGAGAGTTGAGGTTTACCTATAAACTCAAAAATATAAACATAAAATTGAAACTAAAAAAGAATTCGAGACGTGATACAAACATATAAATAAACTGAGTAACAAATCGAATGAGCTTAAATTGAAATTAAATTTATTAACGATGAAGTTCAGATCATCTATCCAGAGAGCTCTTGAATACCTGGTAGGTTGAAGAACTAGTTGTTGGAGACTGCTATTGGTCACCAGTTCAGCATATGGGAACGATGGCGCGTTTGGTGAGGGTTGCTGAATAACAGGCCATTGAAGATCGGGACAATTGAACTCTACAGCTATGAACAAGTTGTTATATTTCTCGGAGCTCTCGGACAGGAAAGCTGTCAATTGAGTATCTTCAGAGCAAGGACGAGGTCGATAAATGCATCCAATTAAAAGTGTAAAATTCTGTCCTTGAACGATGAGGTGATATCCTGGCTCAAGTAAATACAGGAGTGCTGGTACTAGCAACTCGGTGAAGAGTGTAATTAGGTATGTCGAATGCGCCGTTTGGAATCGATGGATGGAGCCAGGATTCTGTTATCAATATAATGAAAGGTTTCTGTAGTTGAATAATGGACAATAGTTCAGAAAATTTGGAAGAAAGTGATTGTATATTCGTGTAAAGCAACGGCCAAACCAAGAGATTATTCAGTTTTTTGATGATAACGCTGGAGGAGGTGAAGAAGGAACTATACTTGGGATACCCTGTATATATTTTATAGTTAGGTTGGATTCACCTGCTTGTTGACGGCGCCTCAACTCGGCACGAAGAGAATTAAGGGCAGATACTTGCTTTTTTGTTTTATCATCATAAATTACTACGTGACGGAACACAGGATGAGCCTTCAGTTTAGATTTATTTCTCAAAATAGCCGAAACATAATCAGGAGACGAAAATGTAGCTCTAATCCACCCTGGTTTACTATTATTTTTGGATGGTAATCGAGTTGAACCGATGAGAGTGGAACTAGCACCCTGCTGAATGTGCTCCACAATATCACGAACACTGGTAGTGTCGAGCGATGCGTCAGCATTCTCAGGGATATTACATAAAATGAGGTTGTGAGATTTCCCCACACGATTCAGAATTTCCGTCATGTCAACGTGGTCTGAAAGATTAGAAGAAGTCGATGAAACAGTATCTAGTTTCGAAGAAATGGTGGCAACCTTCTCGCCCAGTGCCGAGGTGGCCTGATATACACTTGCAATTTCCGACTGACATTCATCTATCGCGCTCTGATGCTTAGTGAGTATAACACTATGTTCCTTTATTGTTGCAGTACAATTTGCCAATTGGCTGAAGAGGTCGTCTTGGCGTTTTTCGATACGTTCAACACTAGCAGCTACCCTTTGAATATTATCTAGAAGAGTGTTGAAATGTTGTGATGTAAAAGGCGTGCTACTATCCTGAGACTGAGAATGTTGAGCTGGATGCGAAGAAGAAAGCCCAGAACTGGAAGAATTACTACGGAGTCTCCTATCCAGAGAACTACAAAAAAGGCATACCCATTTGTCGGCATCTTCAGAAAATTCAACTCCGCTAACTGAGAGCCCAACGCATTCAGCATGAAAATATTTCTGGCATTTTGCACAAGCAATAGATAGTTGAGATGTCCCTATCTATTTTCTGCAGGTAGTACAGCTACGTGGCATTATGTGGGATAATAAGGGTGAAGGAATAGGGATGACAGTTAGACTCTTCACTTCAATGGGCCGTTAAAGAAGACTTATCACAGATGGAAGGCCACGGTTGATAGGAATATATGTAGGGAAATGCGCGAGAGTTCCGAGATCAGAGAAGGAAAGCCGCCACCTGTACCCTCCACAACCGCAGTGGGATTACTGAAGTGATGAATACTGAATTGAAGCGGTGCACCATGCAAGAAGGGAAGGGGCCGTCAAGGTCAACCAGTTTCGGAAAATCTCGCGTAACAGCGAGAGAGTTCAAATGTAAATATATGAAATAAACTGAATAATTGATCAAATAATATGGAAAAATACACCCACCATTCATCAAAGACCGTTACAAAAAAAAAACCGAAAAAAAGGAACTCAATTACAGTATAATAGTCTACGGACTTACTTTGTGTGGAATATAATTGTTTAATTTCGGCCTGGAACACAATTAATGTATTGCTGTTGGAGAGTAATTTACTAAACACGTCTGCACTTCTCGAAGACTCGATGCGAAATTTTAGTAGAATAATAATAAGTTTAAAAAACTGAAAAAATTAAAAAAAGATATTCACAAGTCTTCATATTCATCTTTCTGATCTTGCCAATAGAGGTAAACAAAAACTGACTCTAATTTACCATAATTCGTTTCTTCATAATTGAAGCTGTTGTCGCATTTTTGGTGTATTTATGCTTATCTGTCCTATAGTCTTTCTGAAATATGTCTAATATACAGGTTGTCCTAATTGCCATGGGCCACTATTGCTATCTCGGTAACTATAATAACTACAAAGTTGGTAAAATTAGATAAAACGTGCAGTTTTTGAAGGAAATTGACAATCCGATTTCAGATTTAAAAAAAAAAATTTTTATCTCGAGCTACGGGGGTTTTTCGAAAAATTATTTGATCGAATATCTCCAAAAGTATCATTTTTAAAAAAAATTTGTGGGGAATTTTTTTTTGCATTTTAAACGTTCTTCAAGGTGGTATTTTGTAAGGAAATTTGGTTCGTTTAGTTTCCGAGATATAACATTCAACTTTTTTTTCAGAATACTGACCTGCATTTTTCATTCCAAATTTTAAAAAAACTTTTTTTTCTGATTTCAACGATGTATCATATGTCCATATATGTTTGTATTTGAATGATAAAAAACTTGTATTCAACTTTTTTGGCACTTTTTTCATTTGATCATAGGTTTAATCATAGAGCAAAGGGATTGCTTATAAAAGCCTATGAGCCGAAGTACATGTGTCGTGTCAAAGTAAGTTTCAACCAACATGGTAGCGTTTTCCAATAGTGAAAAATTAGATTAATTTTTTTTATATGCAAAAGCATATCGAAATGCTGAGAGAGCCCTTCAAATGTATCAAAATTCGTACCCCGAGAGGCGCTTACCGAATAGAATAATTTTTACAATGCTAGAGCGAAATTTGATGCTATACGGATCATTTATTGATCTTTCAGAATAGGAAACAACTGTAACGGCAGAGAATGGGAAAGATGAAGCAAATGCATTAGGTATGTATCATCCACTTTGATGGCAAAAGTAATTTAAAAAGATAACGAAGTTTAAAGGTTTATTAAATAACTTGAATTTAATTAAATGGTGAAAAGTTTGAATGATTAAAAACTTAATAAACAGTTTCTTTCATTATACGCTGCAACAGTCTGTTTGTGTCATTAAAATAAACAATTATTTCATTGGTAGTCTAAGCCACCTCTGATGTTCTAATTTTTTTAAACTCAATACCTACAACTTGAATTTTGCCTTTTGTCATTGAAAGGGAAACGAATATGAACATGTGATACATCGTTAAAATCAGAAAAAAAGTTTTTTCGAGAAACGGAATAAAAAATACAGGTCCTTATTTAAAAAAAGTAACTTGATGGCAATATCTCGAAAACTAGACGAACCAAATTTCCTTAAAAAATACCAAATTAAAGGACGTCTAAAATGCATAAATTTTTTTTTCACTAATTTTTTGTAAAAATTATACTTTTCGAGATATTCGATCAAATATTTTTGAGCAATTTTCCGAAAAACTCCCGTAGCTCGAGATAGAATTTTTATTTTTCAAATATGAAACTCGATTTTCAATGTACTCCAAAAACTGCACATTTTGTCTAATTTAACCAACCTTGTAGTTATTATAGTTACCGAGATAGCAATAGTGGCCCATGGCAATTAGGACACTCTGTATATACCATGTTACAATTAGGGCAAGGAAGCCTATATACTAAATTTTTCTGTTTCTTAATATTCTGTGAATATCTTTCACCACAAAACCATGAAATGAATAGAGGTATACTATGAGTTTACCCAAAAACCTTATTGTATCATTAAAAGTTTTCCATCAGTAATAATTTCTTCAACTGTTAAAACGCGAAATAGTCTGAAACCAATATCTGATATAACTTTCATAGGGGTAAACATAAGTTTTTTCCCTTAACTCTTCGATTCTATGAGGAAACATACTTGCAGCCCAAAATGACAAATGAGTGAATAATTGTGTTTCTTTCATTAAAAATAATTCGGAAGGAAACATTATTTCAATGATAGTGTTACGATAAAAGTGTTAAATAGATACATGTTTGATAAAATTATTAATTGAGCGAAACAACTCTTGATAATTTAGATTCATAATATGAATTTAGTTTTATATGGGATAATAGAATAACTGTCTCTTTCATGAAATTTGAAATTAGTTTTTTCTATGAAAGAACATAAAGTTCTAACCGATCAAACAGACCAGAGAAAGTCAAACCATCATCATTTTTTCTAAAACCAACGAGTAAAGGTAAACCCATTTTGTTTGTTAAGTGATTCAATCAATTCTCGATTCTCTACTGTTTGAACAACTTCAGGTTATCTGGCTGAATTAATGAACTCACAGTTTTATCAATATTGTTCAAAACGAACAAGGTTTATTTACTATACAGTTGAAAGTAGAAAAGTTACTTGTTGGTTGTATATTTTAAGTATTGAGCCTTGATAATGAAATATCGATTGAGATACTTTATTTTGTATAGATATAGGAGGTTGAAAAACAAAATTAACTTGCAAAGCAAAAAAAAGATTTCGAAGTGCCGACTTTTATTATATCGAGAATTCATTAAAATATGAAATTCGATTGAAAATCTTCCATGCATTATTATAATATATGAGGAATATATCCTGCCAAGGACTGTTTGTTATGTAGGAAAACTTGTTTACATAAAATCGCAGATATTAAAACAAAGACCTGGAACAAACTGAGAGCTCAATAACAATAACTGAATAATTTACTGAAGTTATGAATTGATAGAAAATGAATTGTTTTTCGTCTGGTATTCTTAAACATGCGTTAGTGGCGTAATGCAAGAAAATCTTCCAGTAAATGTCTAGTGAAAATAAAATTGAAGGTGTAATATGGGGCAGTGTCGGATTAGCCACGTAGCAAGAGTAGCAAATGCTACGGGCCCCGGGAATTGAGGGGCCCCGCGCTCCAAAGCCTGTCTGACCGTAAAACAAAATAAGTTCAGATAAGCGTGAAATATTTTGCATGCCTTAAACGCGAAGCGCTTAGTATGCTTCACTTCTACCTGAAAATCTAAAACATGATTTCGTCACGTTAAATGGTAGGCATAGGTTGTATTATACCTAACACGAGTAACGTTGGTATCAAAATCTATAAAATTTTTCATGCTTCTACCTATTCGATCTTACGAACGCATTTAATGATTCTATTTCAAAAATTCCGATTTTAAGGAAGTTCTCGGACACTAGGTGGCCAGCCCGAGCTGATGCTACGAAGGCACTTTTATGCCGTTTCATCACTACTAAGCAAGTTTTGGAAGATATTTTCAATAATCTGGACCAAAAAGAAGAGGTCGTAATAAAGATTACGGACTAGCAATGCGATCCACAGTTTCAGATATTATTGCAAGAGCCAAAGATCTGACCGGCTGTGAAGAATACTAGCAACAGAAATCAGGACGAATCAAACGAAATACAAAGTAAGACTATTTCAGCGGCTCTACTACACTCGACGACTTTGTCGAAAATCAAACACCTGGACAAAGTCTTGAACTTTGTGTTTATTGTCATTATTGATAACGTACTGTCTGCTTTAACTAAATTTATGAAAGCATTTCATAAAATTACTAGTGTTTCTGGAATATTTCGACAGCTGAAATCCCTTAAAAGAAAAGACATTTTGGAAAAATCCTCAATAATGAGGAGTTCTTACAAAGATGATTTGGAGAACAGCCTAGGCAACGAATTACTTAGTACAGTTCGCGGCACTGCTGAAAACAGATGTGGCTACTGTTATTGCGAGCAACAAACAAGAGTCTCTGGAACTGGAATTTTATAAATATTTATTAAATAATTCTTTAGAGTCGTGTTTCTCAAACTCAACCACAATCAGCTAACTGACCGTAGGCACATTGGCTCAAATAGCTCTCTCACAAGTATCATGGATGTCATTTACTTATACATGAATATAAATTTGAATTTGATTGTTCGTATGTAACTTTGATTGTACCTAATGAATATTTAAAATAATATATGATTGAACTATTTTATTACCCAAATTTTAAATAGAGCAATATAACTTTGAAGAAATTGACATAAAAACACCTAATTTTTAGAAGAAATCTTTGTTCATCCAATGTAACATTGCAAAATTTATTCGAAACACAGTGAGTTTCTCTACCATACATAGGGCGATGACTTCGATCTTTGAATTTGAACTTTTCTCGCCATCTTGTCCTTTAGGTGCAACCTCTATACTTTTCTGTAGCTATCACTCACCTGAAACAAGAAATATATGATTGTTGAAAGAAATACTTCATAGTATGTGGAATAATTATAACTTTATAAACTATTCCTATACTTTGTTCCGAAAGTACTAAACGACAGCAATAAAAAATAAAAAATAACTCAACTAAATAGTATACTATTCAGTTGATTTATTTGTTGTATTATTCGATAATTCAACAATAAACGCCATTTTTCTGTAGGCAACTAACTAAGAGAATATTTTTGGGGTCCCCGTTAAAAAATATTTTATCGCCTATGATTATCAAAACTCAAAATTACTTGAAAAAATGTCTCAGAAAACGACTGCCTTAATATTCACCACCATTGTAGAGAAATTTAAAAAAAAAATTAATATAGCTCGATGTCGGAAAATCTTCTAGTGTATTCTAAACATTAAAAAAATATCTTTAGGGATTTATTGAATCTTTCCCGGGGATTAAGGATCTAAAATTTCATTCATTCGTTATTATCTTGACTAGAATTGAATATTATCGAAATTTACACACCTTTTTTAATTTTCCCTTCCGTGTTTTCAAAATATAGTTTGCGATACATATAAATATATTTTCTGTTAGATTGACTAGGATAAGGCTGTTGAAACGAATACGGAATATGGAAAAATTTTAAATTTATAAACTATATGTTTACATAATAACTTTTTGTTTGGAATGACACTGAATGACGTTTTTGGGGGTTGCATTATTCGAAAACTAAACAGTGAATATCATTTTTCTGTATATTATTAACTTCGGAATACTAGCATCAAAGTTCACAGTTCCTCTAATTTACCCTGGAAACACAAATAAGTAGCTTGCAATATGTGAAAAGACACATTTTCTTGAAGAAAGGTTTATACCCAAGTAACAAAAATTGATATATAAAAGTTATAAACACGTTTATAAAATCATGTTTGGAAGGTAAATGGTGCCTTAAAATGTGAAATAAGCATATATACAGAGCTTATTCAGCTGTTATAACTCTAAATAGGCCCACGTTAGGCAACCATTTCATAAGAGTATTACGAGCAACTACATTATAACTGTTCTATAGTACTTCTATGATACTCTTATAAAGGTTTGAAATAACCTTTATACGACGTTTATATATCCTAACCTCCAAACCGCAGTAGTTAAGGACATTCTTATTCAGAACTTATATTATCATTATATAAAGGGGTTCAAGAAGGCAATTACATTGCAATAAGGTTATATAAAGGAAAACAATTACTAATATTAAAGCTACTGTTTAAGGACCACATAAAGGTAATTTAGAAGTTAATATACCGTTTATATGACGTTAACACCTGCATTATCTGAAACAAGATTTTCAGGAGAAACCATAATACTTATATAACTTTAATATTACCAAATAATAAAAACATCAATTATTTATTTGAAACTAATGCAACTGTCAATCTGTTTCGCCAATTTAAGTAGGTATGGCATCTATTGCACCATTATTTTGACTTCGGCGATATGGTGAAAAGTGACACAGGAGTACCTGAAAACTGGCATGCGAAGAAAATTTTACTGTTAAAATAGATAACGGTACCTCGAAAAAACACAACGCGCCCATCATTTTCTCAAAAATAAAAATTTTTCTGAAGCATTAATTTATTTGACAATATTTTTTCAAAAGCGATAATTACAGTCTCCCAGACAAAACCAATTTCTGTGAGTAGAGCAACTTATTTTAGTACATAATTGTTATAAAATTGTTCAAAATTATTCATTTTTAACCAAAATTGAATTGTAGCATATCACTCGCAATTAGATTGCAATATGGCGGTAATCGGTTTGAGAAAATGCAAACCGCTAGTTCAATAGTTTCATGAAAGGAATTTAAGAGCTTATATTTCTTTATTAACTCCTTAATATGGATAGTTTGATAAATGTATCTATTTTAAGTTAACGCCTCTTCACAAATAATCGGTGTTGCCGATTTACTTGCCGGTTATTATTAAGTCTGACATAGTTATACATTTTGTATTAATATAGTTTATAACATAACAGGATAATTGATTTCGACTTATAAGTTCAGAACTCCCTTTAAACCAGTCGACAAGTATAAAAGTTCAACAGATTAACGCAATAATCCTACAAAAGTTAACTTCGATACCTAGAAATTATCATGCATAGCCTCATTGTAGCTGTGGGGGCGTCTGGTATCGATCTTGCTTACTACTGATGGTGAGACAAATTTTTTAAACAGTTATGAATCCAGATGCGTACATTTAAACACATATGATCCTCATTAAACTAAATCTATAGAAATTTTACGTTGGTCGGTTGGATATCGGAGTTTACATTAAACACATTGATTTACAGTGCTCCAATATGCTCCAGTATGTTCTGTATAGATACTGTGGTAAAAATGAAAGTGTAATTATCATTAGTTTGTTAAATCTATCAATGCCTATTCCTATAAAGTACGGTTCTTTCTTCCCATAATTTTTACGTACTTTACTTTTGACTTAAATTGATAACAATAATATCTCATTATAATATTAACATCAGAAATAGAACTTTAAAGTTCTCCTTCGTGAATATACCTAACTGTTCTTCAAATAAGAGAATACTTCTCATAATAAAATTCAGAGAAGAAAACAAGGAAATTTATAAATCAACATCCACCGTTTTTAATACCTACCAAGAGTTACACCAACCGTTTTAAAATGTAGATAGGACAGACAGGCTGTTAAAAAATAATAACAGTAAGAAAAATACGTACATAATTGTACAAACAAAATTACTGCATATTTGCACAACTATTTCTTCCAGGAAGCTCCCCTCCGACAATGTCCATAATAGCAAAATACTTTCCGTTAATAACTGTATGTAAAATTTTCTGTTGTCTATATTTATTTCTTCCTCTGGTGACATTTTATTTATTATTTTCAAAGTTATTATATGTATATATCTGGGGAATTGACTTAAAGTTTGGCAACACTGTTTTTTCTAACCGGCGTCAGCCGTCACATGAGTTTCACCTCCGTGAAGAGCAGTGGGAACTGGAGTTAGTCCTGACGAAGACTACTCTCTTATTTCGCTAAAAGGGGATATAACCGTTCCATTATAGTGGTTAATACCTCTAACCTCTGAGTTTTTCATTATACCTAAATCTTTTAAATGTAAACTGTCAGCAACTGGAAAATCTGCTATCATATCAATTGGCAACTCAGTAAGTGGTGAATGAATTTTATAGTTTTTTTTATATTCATTGTTTCTAAAACCTTCATCTGTGCGCTTTTCACAGTTGGTCCTGGGAAAATATGTACAATGAGAAATGTGGGAGTATTCTCCGATTATGGTACACCTTTGACAGCCGTGTTTTCCATTAAAATTAAGGACTCCTGAAAATAATGATAATGAATTTATGTTTTAATTAAAAATATATTGTAACTTACCCTTAATGAATGCTCTCGCAGGAGAATCACATATAAATGCTCTAATTTGTAATTTTACATGAGGCCTAGTACCATCTGGTTTTTCTATTGTGATACCATTTTTTATTAATATTTTCATCTCGTCAATAAAGGGTTTCAAGAATTCTGAGATATTTGATGGTTTTCCGTTCCCATAAAATATTCCGATAATAGTTGGTTTTATGTTAGATAGTTGATGTATATTACACAATATTGGCCAAAATTCCTGTTTTGAACTTTTATATAGTGGCAAACCGTCAATTTAATATTTAATGAAATTGTAGGTGGTATATCTTTGACATATTTTAAAACCGTTTTTATTGAATTTTCAATCCCGTTGTGCCAATATTCCTCCGAATCAATTTTTTTTTACACTTATGTCAGGTGGTGTTTGTGAAAAAGTTCTTGGATCCTTCGGTAAGGCTGCACTTGGCAATCGGTCATTAACAATATTTAAGAGTTCTTTTAGAGCAGTATGCTTCGACTTATGCCGTACTGCCCACGATCTTAATTTCGTTCTGAACTGATAGTTTAACTCAAACTCATACATTTTATCTTCTTCGATTCCATCAGTAATAATGTTACTATCAGTTTGTTCTACATTTATAGTGAATGCATTATTTCCACATTCTTGAGATGAACGTGCATCTTCATTATTATTATCCATGCAATTGCGTTCAGGTAAACTGGAAGTTGACGATGTAGAAGCCAATATTTCTACTTTTTGATGAATTATAGTTTCGTTAGACATCATTTGAATTTTTGCCTTCATCTTAGCTATTTTACCTATTACCTAGCTATTTTTAAAAGTATCACATGTCCCGCTCTAAATAACTGTCAGAAAACGACATCTGCTCCCGTGGAGTTTATCAACGCTATTTTGCTTAAATCACCAAACTATTATACAAATCGATTATATAAACGTTTACAAAGTATACTATAAAGTATGTACTTAAAGGTGTAGAAAATATGCTTCTATATTGCTTAATGGTCATCATAGAAAGCTGTATAAATCAGTTAAAAAACTGTTATAAAAGAAGTCTTCTAATTATGTTCTAAGAACGCTTTTATAACAATATAATAGAACTAACCAGTAATATAAGCAAAATGGTATTCCAGAGTTGTCTAATAAACCAAAAAAGCTTTCAATTGAACCGTTATAAACCGCTAACATAACATTTTGGTAATTAAACGGTTACCAACATGTTACTTGGGTACTACACGAGAAAAAATAGCACACGAACATGATGAAAAAAATGATTGGAAAGAGAAACCACAAAATAGTCATTGCACAAGTATATACATTAGCTAAAAGTTAAAAGTTAAAATATAAATGTGCGAAAAATCTTCCAAAAGACAAGAATAATGTTTTTCATTTAAGTTTTTGATATATCAGTAGAAAGAGGATATGAAGAATAGTACATCGAATAGACAAATTCAATGGAAAAAGACTATATTAATTGAGCTAAATATTTGATTAGAATTGAAAATTCGGTTTAGAGTCCTACAAGTATGGTAAGTTTAGAACTAAATAATTTAGAGAAATTTAAATAATAACCAGAATGGGGGAAAAAGTACATCCCTACTAAACCTTCAAATAATGCGTTATGTTTAATAGAATCTGAACTTCTCAAAAGAAAGAATGCTATTGCTCAAACAATTCATATCGACATATATAAGACCTATTTGGAAAAATTTTCTGAAAGTGACATTCGTAAACAAATACGAGATAAATGTCCGTAGATTGAGAGCCTACCTATATGAAATAATGATAAACGGAGTTTCCTACTAGCGAAACAAGTAAAGATATATTTCCATACAAAAACCCAAACGGATACTCTCGATTATCTACAGAAGCTTCAAACTATAAGACATCAATTTGCATATATTATATACCCTCATATATTTGTACCTATAACAGTTAACATTTAGGTACTTCGATGGCATCAAGAGAGAACAAATAGAGAAAGCTGCAGAATCCTGAAAATTCAAATTCATATGGTAAAGACCAGGAGGGTCTAACATCAGTTGAGAATCTAAAATTTTCTGTAAGCTGTTTCTCATTTGATTGTTGTTCTACAAAGGGTGTAGGAGTGTGGGAAAATGTATGTTGGAAGCCGGAAATATGATGCAGTCAGGCAGCATGAGAGTTGCAAACTTGCACAGAGACGCGCTATCGAATTAAGCTCTAACTTAACAACACTGAGTACTGAGTAGGAAGATGAAATATTCTCAAATTATTCAGATTTTAGTCACCAAATACTCTACACATGCTACATTGATCGAATTAAAGTTGAGAATTCCTAGAAGACCACTCGAATATGCTTAAAAATCATCGATCAATGGAGCTACTCGACAAAAATCAATCATAAGAAGTTCAGATTGATCTAGAATTGTTAAGAATCTAGTTTCCTACAACTATATCTATATTAGATTTGTCGAAAATATCAATTTTCTTCTCCAGGAGAATAGGTCAAAGCGCGCAATTTTTATTTATGGACTAGGAGCTTAAAGCAGTGATACAAAATTTACTGAATGCGATGGTATAGGATAAGGAAATAGTCAGTCGTAGTGAGCTGAAATAGGTATCATATTGTTCAAATTTAGTCTTTTTAAAATTAAATATAAAAATGAATTCGATGGACGATGAATCAACTCTGTGGTAGTTCATATTTAAATGAAAAATAAATATGGAATAGAAACACTTGTCCAAAAACCACAAACTGAAAATACTTTCATGCGGCTAGTTTGCATCAGCAAAATGAATGAATATTGCTCGATAAATGGCCTTATTCTCAATGAGAATAAAACAACTCTGTTAATGTTTACTCCAAATGGCACAAATAGGTGCCTCAGTCCATTGGTTAGATTGCCAGGTGCTGAGTCTCTGGGTCTGTCTGATGAAGTGAAGTTTTTGGGTGTTACGATGGATGAGCATTTAAACTGGAAAAATCATGTAGCGGTATTGAGCGGTAAACTCTCTTCGTTAAATTTTGCAATAAGGCAACTTAAGAACTATTGTGACCTGAATATCTTAAAGATGTATTATTATGCTTCAGTCAACTCGGCGCTGGAATATGGTATACTTTGTTGGGGAAATAGTACCAATGCGGATTATGTTTTTAAAATTCAAAAGAGAATTGTTCGTTCAATTTTTGGTCTCACTAGATTAACGTCATGTCGTAATTTTTATAAGAGTAATTTTTTAACTGTACCCTGTATGTTTATTTATGCTTGTGTGATCTATATTAAAAGAAATTTATCTTCTTTGGTTAGCTGTAGTGATGTGAATCAATATAGTACAAGGAGGTCTACCTCGCAGTTGCTTCATGTACCTTTTACACGTTTAACTCAAGTACAAAGGAGCTGCAATGTATTGGGTATAAAAATATTTAACCACCTACCCCACAGAATTAGAAAAATCGATAATCTTAGGCCTTTCAAATCAGCTGTTAGATCACTACTTTTAGATAGAGTATTTTATTCCGTTGACGAATATTTTACAGAAGTATTAATATGATTTTGTGATGTTCTTTTGTTAGTATTTGTAATGATATGTATACTATTTCATTGTAAATACCTGTACAGTGTCACATTAGTATGTGCAATTTTTCTGTTGACACTTTCCCATATTACTTTTATGTAATCAGAGGAAATAAAACTTATTATTATTATTATTATTATTATTATTATTATTATTTCGCCTTTTACAGCATTATAAATACTGATAATGCTGTAAAAGGCGAAACTATTCCCTTAAAGGTTTTTTCAGTTTGTGGTTCTTCGACAAGTGTTTTTACTTAATATTCATTTTTCGTTTATATATAAAACTTACTATTTCCTTGGAAAAATAATGACTCTTTTAGGAAAGTGTTATATGAAAAAAAAATGCCAATCTGAGCTCAGTACAGCTGATTCTTGCAGAAATGGGGCATTTATTAACGTAAATTGGGGATTTTGAAGCATTGTTGACCGGTTTGCTAGCAATTTCCAACTTTGACTACGTTTTACGGAAAAACGATAAAATATGTCAAAAATGTTGTATGCTTAAAGTATCAGTGAACCTAAATTTGAATAATTGCAGACAAATTCTAGCTTCCGATAACTAATTTTGTGGCGGAGTTACGGCCGATCTCCAGAGCGTAACTTTACCACCTTTCTCTCGCCTGACGGCAACACATTCCAGGCTGGTAAAATGCATTTTGCCACACTCGTACACTCCCTGGACAACACTAATTAAAAGAGAAACCGCGTTCAGTAAATTTAGCATGCTCAAATTCTGTTAGCCATTGGTATTCTACATCGTAATTCCTAGGAATATAACACGTTGATAAGAAAATAGGTGTGGATTCCCTTCAACTCCAAAAATACAATTGAAATACTTCAACAAGAAGCCTTATAATTTTAATCGTTGTGATTGGGTAAGGTTATCAAGCAGAAATAACTCATTTTATTTTTCAAATCAGATCGTTTTCATTTCAGAAAATGGAAAACAGTATTTAATAGTACTGTTATTTCTTACAGAACGAATTTTTTTAAAAATTGATCGTTGTCATATTTAGCTTGAAGAACACTATGACATCACTTATACATTCACTGTTGAATGATCCATATATGATTCATGCCTTATGTGCTCTGTGCTGTGTCCCATATTTGGTTCACGTTTGTGCTTAATTTCATATTAGATTTTGAGAAGAGATGATGGCCCATGTAAATGTCATGTACAAGGAATTATGTAGTATAGACGGCAATTACCGAAAATATAAGTTTCAACCACATTTGGAGCATGGACTTGAATAGCATTAACTATTAAGGGATTTTATAAATAATGCCCTCATCGTAAAATAAATTTATTTGGAATGAATTCATTTTATTGATTAGCTTGCGAAATAATAAAATCCGCAAATAAAAATGTATGCCTAAGAACAGCCAGAGCAGTATTGTCTTGTTTTATTTTGCTGCATTTTTTTGCAATGAAGCCTTTTTCATGTCTTCCCTTTTGGAAGAATGCATGATGCATAAATGCAAGAATAATGAATCAAACGTGACTCATGGCTCTCAGTGCTTGAGTTCTATGACCCAATTTTGAGGCATCAGTTTTTATTTTATGGATGAATGCTGCGCCTGGCTGATGAGTTAACATATAAGTAAATAGCGAACGTATTAATCTAAATAATAGAATTGGTCTCAAGTTATGAAATGAAACTAAATTGAACATTGTTTCATATCCTCTCGTACCTAAAACCAAAGGTAGAGTTAGTCCAAGATGTATATTTTGTTGACAGAAATAGTGCGTGAGCAGTACGAAAACCAATTTAACATCGGAGAAAACTCCTTTATTCGAAATATGATATAAAAAGACAGCATTACTTATTCACAAGACCTATATTCTACCTATATATCGAAAACAGTACCATATATCAAGTTCTAGAAATCGATACAAACGTGATGAATCATGAATTCCATCTAATTAGTGAAGTTTGAAGAACTGATTTATAGCCAGACTCTTCCATTGTGGAAGTTGTGTGTGTTCGATAAAGATAAAAATAGCAAACAAGCAGGGCATGCCCTTTTGATTAATTACATTGAATCTTCTTGAGAGATTGCATGGAAAAAAAAGTAAATACTTAATTCTATGACATACTGAGATTTTCA
>JARQZK010000020.1:92500-162500 GCA_030704885.1 Cynegetis impunctata | reverse complement strand
TATAATATTAAACTTGGTAAAGTCGACTTATTTTGACCTTTACTACTTTGTAGCTTTGTGTCCAAGCAACTTCGGGACACCCTGTATATAGATAAGTAAAATTATATACATACAAATATATACAGATTGTATCAATATAAGAATAATTTGTGAAAGGACTATAAATCGATTCTTGAAATGTTACTACAGCATATAATAATTTTCACGTTGTTCAAGGAACCTTCCCACAAAAAATACTCATATCAGTTGAGTCAAGTGTCATATTTGCCACTGATATTCTCAAAATCAGATTTTTACATAATTATTCATTAATTTAAAATTTCCTAGAGTTCTATTTAATCATAATCAGGTAATGAATCTCGAATCCAGAAATTTCTCATGAAACTAATGCATATCTTCAGAAACTCTCACACTTGAACGTGATGGACTGTATTACTGTTTAAAGTGTGGTGCAAAATATGGAAAGAAGTATAACGTGAAACGGCATTTTATTTACGAGTGTGGAGTTGAACCACAATTCCAATGTAATTTGTGCTGCAAAAAATTCAAACGTAAAAACCAATTGAATGCTCACAAAATGAAACAGCATGATGTGGTTATATAAAAACATCAATATGTTCAACTCTATTGACCAATGTTTCATGATAGAAACGAAACTGGGAATTCCTGTGTTATTTATAGAAATAACTCGTTGGAAATTCACTTAAAAGATGGAGATTCCAACTCAAAATGGCAGCTTTCAATAGGCTTCATCGTTTATTGAATATTGCGTTTTCAAACATCAACTTTAACATCGCTATCTACCGATAGCAAATCTGCGATATTCGAATACATTAAATCTAGAAGTCATAAAATCACAATAGAATATCTTAAAATCCTACATATTTACATTGAAGGAATCACAATGACTCTGTTGGAAAGTTTGGAAATTAACAAGCTTAGACCTCAACTCCTCTCCACTTCTAAATCTTTAAGGGTTAGATATAAATAGTTTTTTTCTATGAGCGGGCGGAAAATTGAATTTTCCACAAACATTCTAGTGTGGAAAATTAATTTTCCCGCACCGTGTGGAAATTTTTTTTCGCACCGTGCGGAAATGGGATAGCAGGGGTTTTTTCCGCACTGTCAATGTGACTGTTTTCGAATTGAAATGCTTGATTAGTTCTGTTGACTTTCCTCACGCTCGTAGAAAAACTATTATACCTAATACTTGCGGAAAATGTTTTTCCGCACTCGGCTGCTTCACCGAACTGCGCTACGCGTCGTTCGGTGAACGGCAGACTCGTGCGGAAAAATTCATTTTCCGCACTTTTTAGGTAAATAGCTATTACCTGATATGTCTACATTTCCTTGGCAATGATGTGCTAGTCGAAAGCGGTTGTACATTTTAAATATATTGTGTGGATATTGACGAAAAGTATTTTCATTTCTGTTTACTTTCAGAAGCTTTCAGACCAGAATTTTAGAATACAAACTGAGCTTTTTTAATCAAAAGTCGGATTCATTTGCAAACCTCTCAATCCAATAGTATCACACTTTAAATTTTCACATTGAAGTATTATGCTGAAAGTACCTATATATAAATTGAACTAAATTTCCTAAAATCCTTACAGATTAAGAAATACAAACGTTCAGGTCTCCTGTTGAATAATTGATCATACTAAAAACCTGATTCTTAATCTTTTCAAAATTATGGAACTACCCTCTGTAACTAATTATATCTAACGTTCTGTGTTTTTCCCATTTCTTCCCAATTTGTTATTATCCCGAGGCGAAGCTAAAGGGGTTATTGTCTCACTACAAAAATTTGGTAACTGGCCCGATTTTAAAAATTCCAACGGATATCGATAAAATACATATGATTTCATCAGAGAAGTTTTGTTTCCAATTTTTCCCAACGAAGAATAAAAAATTACAGCGTTTTTTAGATAGGCATTACGACATGCGCATGCGCCAAGGTCGATATGTACAAAGTCCTACAAAATATGCGTCGAAGTGCTCTGTTTGCCACGGTTACCAAGCGACGTTGATAGCTTCAGCTTGATTCTGCGTCTGTGTCTGCTTCCTATCTTATCAATTTGATTTATAATTTGCAGCAAAATGAGCCGGAATAGGATATTCAAATTCGACAGTCAATCAATGAATTTTTTTGCTAAATTTTCACGGATTTTATTCGTAATATCGACTTACTAATACATTTATTGCAATTTTCCTTCATTTCATTCGTAAAATCGACTTTCATTGTTATTTAATTTATATAATACATTCAAAAAATATTGACGACATGCACATGCGCCGAGGGGTTTTATCATTCCTAGTGCTACGCAGTCCTTCATTTTTTATTATTTTCTTAGGTATTGAATATATCCTACATACGTAATCATTTTGCACTAAGCATCCGAAGAACGTGGAGTTTCACCGAAAGGTGCATAATGCCTATTTTCTCTACTAAACGTGTAAATTATTATTATTTACCATTGTTTTAATATTTTAACAACTCTTTTTGTGGAACTTCGAATGGCACTTTTAAGCATAGAAAGATTTATGTTAAATATAGTTGATTTCATTAGAAGATTCTGTTTTGATCGTATAGAAAACAAAATCTGAATGAAAACTAATTTTATTTCAATGATGATTTTATGAATTCTGATTTGTTTTCATCAATTTAATGAAATAACATTGATAACCTGTGACCCATATTATTTAGATTAAAATCAAATTGACTAGAAATTCCATAATGCATTCTATTATATTGTGATATTCTGGTATTCAATAATTTAATTTATTTTATATTCATCAATTATTATCCAATATCATTGATATGTTTATGAAACATTGAATATTCGATTATGGTACGAATTCCCGGATTATGTACATTCATATCAAATATGATGCGAATACCAAAAGATTTTGGTATTCTATTTCATATTCCATTCGCGAAATTATTATTATGTTATTTTTTTTCCATGATTAATATTTGATATATTAATATAATCATATCTGCAAATCTTAATTAACACCTAGGTATATTATGGTATCTTTTTCCATATCCAATAGCTGAACATTGTTTTAAAACTTTGAATATCTGTTATGGTTAAGGTTATGATGACCTCCTAAGTCTACATACACATCAAGGGTTTTAAGCTACCTAATACAACGAATATCTACAGATAGTGGAAGCTAATCTAGTAGTCAAGGAAGCTGATTTTTAATACTTGCTCAACTATTCCCTAAAGAATGCATTTTTGAGTGTTAACTGAATAGGGCGTTTGCCCACAGGACGGTAACGGCACGATTTGCCGCGCGCGATAAATTGTAGGCGATATCGCAACGACCAAAATTCACAAATTTGTCATACAATGAATGCAGCGGTCGCCCACTGGTCAAATAATGCCTCGACGGTTTTAAATATCGTCGCGGCAGGACGTTACCGCACAAACCCGCGATTTGGCGGTCAAGAAACGTGCGAATCCGTGTAGCTTGACTTTTGAACGCCAAATTTGTGAATTTGAGTCGCTATCGCGTACGATTTATCGCGCGCGGCAAATCGTGCCGTTACCGTCCTATGGGCAAACGCCAATTGAATAAGCAAGTTTTTGTTATCAAAATGCCAGTATTAACGTACTTGCTTTCAAAGACTCTACTATTTACTATTGATTGTATATAACCTATAATGAACTTTCTTTTTGTTTATATTTTCTTCGTGAACTTGAAATCATATAACTGTTAATTGATACATTTATTTTTTAGTATTTCAGTATCATATGGAGGCAGAACGTTTTGCCTGTAATCGATGTGGTGCTACATATGAGCAAAGGAGCCATGTGAAAAGGCATTTAAGATATCATTGTGGTGTTGAACCGAAATTTAGTTGTCTCAAATGTGGACGAAAATTGAAGCGATTAAGTTATCTCAAGCTTCACTTTGGAAGTAGAAATTGTACCGAATAAATGAAGGGGTTAGAATTGAAATATTATTGATAATGATATGCGTAAATTTCCTTGTTCCATTTTACTGGTCATTCTTGTATCATAGTGGAGAGATATGAATTAATTTTCCAAGTATAAAATGAAGTATATACCTTTCTTGATGAGAACATTAAAAGTTGTTAATAAAATCGGTTTTCAAACATGAATAGCCTGATTTTGCAAAAAATCCGTATATTTATATATATAAATATATATATATATATATATATATATATATATATATATATATATATATATATATATATATATATATATATATATATATATATATATATATATATATATATATATATATATATATATATATATATATATATATATATATATATATATATATATATATATATATATATATATATATATCAAATAGGATAATGGGTTAAACGGATGAATTAAAGGCTGGTAAAAGTGTACTTCTTATATTCTTCGTCAACGTTTCGGCTTCTATTTAAGCCTTCATCAGGACTCTACAATAATTAGTTCAATAATTAGCAACACGAGCGGTCTCAAAACAAGCAGGACTCACCGAATGTTTGAGGTTATACAATAAGCTAACATCTCCAAAAACAGAAAAAACACAAAACTAATGTGACAAACCATAACATTATTCAACTGTACTACATTATATGAATTTATTTAAACTAAGTCAAACGTGATTTCTTTGAAAAATAAATATTACGAATTTCCAACAACACAACATCGTGGTACCAAGAGAATGAAGCAATCACAGAATGCTTAAACAACAAGTTGACAACCTAAGTAATAAAATTAAAAATAAAATAAAGTGACACAAAATGTTCTTCTTCCTATCCTGACCTTAATAATCAATCAACAGAACTTTCATTGCAATTCGTGACGTCATATGCTATTAAAAAGGAATAAATACTACTAATGTTATCTATGTCTTTCCTCGAATTCAATGAATCCGGGCAACGTTTTATATGATACATCTCCAAAAATGGTCTCTTATCTAAATTACTCTCAAATTCCAAAATTTTTGCAGACCCATAGTCCATATTATGGTCTGTAGCTCTGCAATGTTCAGCTAGCCTTTAATTAATCCGTTTAACCCATTATCCTATTTGATGTCTATATATATATATATATATATATATATATATATATATATATATATATGAATATAAATATATATTTATATATATATATATATATATATATATATATATATATATATATATATATATATATATATATATATATATATATATATATATATATATATATATATATATATATATATATATATATATATATATATATATATATATATATATATATAAGTTCGTTGGTATTATATCAAGAGCTGACATTGAAAACTTCGGAAGAATATACCATAACATCATTCACCGAGAAAACTGAGAAAATACGAATTAAGAAAGAGGAGGAGTTAATCACGTGAGATAACTAGTATGACATCGACGACCTTGCTATGTAATACAAAGACTGTTGAATAATGAATTAATTGTGAAATTGTTTTGAAAATGACTAGAAGTCGAAACGCGTAAATAATAATTATAGTATATTTTAATAAATAGTAAATGTGTGTGCAAATAATTATTAAATGTTGACATTATCCTAGTGAAATAAACCATGACTATATATATATATATATATATATATATATATATATATATATATATATATATATATATATATATATATATATAAATATATATATATATAAAACAGAATTCTTCGTGTTATCGATAAACGTTCGTGGCAATAAAATGAAGTGAACTAGGACATTTATTTGAAACTAATCGAACAAACTTCCTAGCGGAGCTGGTTATACGAGTTCACGAATCATCGAAATGCCTCCATATACCTTGGTTGGTGTATGTTAGAAACATTAAGTTGTTTATCACAATCAACGGAAATGATAGACAGTCTGTTTCGCCCTTATTTGGGGCTCATCAGTATCATCCTTCCATCGAAAGTGATAACCAACCAAATATTTCTAACGGCGTTATATTTTCCTTCCAGTGACTATAAGGCATATAAATATGACACAGCGCCAGCAGTCGGAAACAAATGAACCACATCTTACAAATAGAAGAAAACATTTCGGCAACGAGAACTCGTACGTCCTGACACCCGAAGGTGGTTACTATATTCGCTAAGCAAGAGTAAAGTTGCCACATCAATTCGATGTAATGCAACATTCACACACCGCAAGTAATAATGTTACTTGCGGTGTGTGAATGTTGCATTACATCGAATTGATGTGCCCCAAATAAGGGCGAAACAGACTGTCTATCATTTCCGTTGATTGTGATAAACAGCTTAATGTTTCTAACATACACCATCCAAGGTATATGGAGGCATTTCGATGTTTCGTGAACTCGTATAACCAGCTCCGCTAGGAAGTTTGTTTGATTAGTTTCAAATGAATGTCCTAGTTCACTTCACTCAATATAGATATATATATATATATATATATATATATATATATATATATATATATATATATATATATGTATATATATATATATATATATATATATATATATATATATATATATATATATATATATATATATATATAAACATATATATATATATATATATATATATATATATATATATATATATATATATATATTTATATATATATATATATATATATATATATATATATATATATATATATATATATATATATTCTCTTTATATTTATTATATATATACACATAAATATATATATATATATATATATATATATATATATATATATATATATATATATATATATATATATAAAAATATATTAATAAAAATATATATATATATATATATATATATATATATATATATATATATATATATATATATATATATATATATATATATATATATATTCTCACAGTTAAATATTCAATTTATTTCTAATTTCAAACATTTGTTCGGTTCAAATTTTATCGTTAGATAACTTGATGATAAATTGCATAACAAAAAAATTGTTTCTCATAGTATTGAATTCAATAATGGAAAATGAAATATGATCGATATTGTCTTGATATGGTCCACTTTCATTTATGTATAGCATTTTGTGGCTACAAATAACATGTTTCTTTTCAAAACTAATCAGAATTTGTTTTTAGAGGACATACTTGTATGAATAAGGAATTTTTAAAAAACAAGCAAATACTGAATGATACTGTTATCAACTGATCTATCATACATCAAAATGAATTCACAGATGTACTAGAACACTGTCTATAATTTCACATCTGAATTATAATTTATATTCTTCCGAACGAAATAATCAATGTTTGTAATTGGTTTATTGAAAAGTATTATACATCATAATCCATATAAAATACATGGGATCAGGAAAACTATAATTTTTTTCAGAGAATTGAAACAGTCTCAAGCAAATTATCTCATTTATAATATATGAAAGACATATTAACATTTATTATTATTTTGAACTGTATTGTGCTAAGCAGCTGTTAATATTCCGGAAGTGCGGATAAATAGTAGAACTCATTTCATTTTTAACGCTACGTTAACTGTAAGAGACAATCGAATGATTTCTAAAAAAGAAATGGTATAGAACTTAAAAATATCAAGGAAAACGTCAGGGGCAACATATATCTATACAACCTGTCCACCCTGAAAGTCCATTCTAAATATTGGTGAAATAAGATGAGAAGGTTTTAGAATTTACGCAAAATCAAAAGAAAATACGTTTTGATGTCAATGGAAGTCGCGCATGTCTACGAGATAGGTAGCCGCTTGACATGCTCCGCACATCTATAGTATTGTCTATAAAGTTTTTTTTTCTTTTTCGTTTCGTCGCTATTTTCGTGGAAACACTCTTTGTCAAAACTCTAATGATACAAATGTACTTTCGCTTGGTTCTGGAGAAGTCTCGAAGTTTTCATAATATATATATATATATATATATATATATATATATATATATATATATATATATATATATAATTATATATATATATATATATATATATATATATATATATATATATATATATATATATATACATATAGACATATATATATATATATATATATATATATATATATATATATATATATATATATATATATATATATATATATATATATATATATATATATATATATATATATATATGTATGTATATATATATATAATCTTTTGATAATTATTAGCAATAACAGGCTGGTTGAATCTTAAAAAACTCAATTTTATCAAAAAGTTGACGCCTCACCACGACATTCGAAATTGAAATTTCTTTGACATTTATTGATTTGAAAAAATTGAATAAACAGGGCTGCTTTGTATATGCTATTCAGTCTAATATTAATATTCAAAATTGTAATTATTAGATGGTAAGGGAAACCAAAGAAACCTTTACCTACGTAATGTTTGAAAATAATAATAATAGGGTACTATTTATCTAACAACAAAGAAATTAGTTATGGGAAAACATTAAAGAAGTGGAGTAGAATTATCGGAATAGTACGCTTATATGGAAGCAGCCGTTGACACGTGTTTCGGACTATTTGGTCCTCATCAGAACGGCGTAGCTAAGTATTGGATTGAAAATTTGGAGATGAAAATAGTTTAATAAATAAAATCCTCTGTTATGGAAGAAAATCACTTATTTGTGGTTTATTGTTTGAACTCTCCGGTATGGGAGATTTGGTCAAACTTTGCCACGAAGGCGATTAATTCCATCCGAGAGATCTCAGAAAGAGTAAATTAATATTAAAAAAGAAAATTAGTTTTGGGAAAATATTAAACAAGTAAAGCAAAAATTAAAAATTCAACCAGCCTGTTATTGCTAATAATTATCAAAAGATTGAAAATAGATCACAGGCAACAACAATTCGAATAAATATATATATATATATATATATATATATATATATATATATATATATATATATATATATATATATATATATATATATATATATATATATATATATATATATATATATATATATATATATATATATATATATATATATATATATATATATATATATATATATATATATATATATATAAATACAAATTGAATTCAATTTGGTAGTATAAGGTTAGTGAAAACCTAATTCTCTGGTTTGAAATATAATAGAAGATTCGGGGAGATTCTCCCTTCTTCGGGATTTTTTAAATATAATTAAAATGCATTTCTACTTCAATTTTTTTGTTCTTCAGATATATTCAGATATTTATATATATAGATATATATATATATATATATATATATATATATATATATATATATATATATATATATATATATTAATTTCAAAATAAGGGTATTCGATTCCTGGGTGGTGAGTAAATGAGTAGTACTCTTATATCTTTGCCAAGCTTTCGCAAATCTTTATTTGCTTCATCAGGGCTTCTACAAAATTAAAAATAATGTTAAAATGAGTGTTACTCAACTTAGATTTGTTGTTATTACCGAATTTGAGGTTAACTATGAATTATCACGTCTGCCATAACAAAGAACTTCCACGAATTACATACAATCACCATTGAAAAAATGTAATTCGTGGAAGTTCTTTGTTATGGCAGACGTGATAATTCATAGTTAACCTCAAATTCGGTAATAACAACAAATATAGGTTGAGTAACACTCATTTTAACATTATTTTTAATTTTGTAGAAGCCCTGATGAAGCAAATAAAGATTTGCGAAAGCTTGGCAAAGATATAAGAGTACTACTCATTTACTCACCACCCAGGAATCGAATACCCTTATTTTGAAATTAATACATCAAATTCACGATTCGTAAATTAAATAATATATATATATATATATATATATATATATATATATATATATATATATATATATATGTATGTATGTGTGTATTCATATGTAGATATCTATAGTACGAGCATATTATGATACGCTCGTAGTTGACCTCAGGTTAACAAGAATTTATTCCAGGAAGTCACCCAAATTTCCAGAGAACGGATATTGTTCGAACTACTGATGGAAAATTCAAGTGCCCTTATTGTGAAAGGGTTTGCAAATATAAAACTTCTGTATATACACACATAAGGAACGACTGCGGCCAAACAAAATTATATAAGTGTGTCTATTGTGCAGTAGCATTTAGGTATGCTCATCAACATCAGAAACATAATTTGACTATTGGACATTCCAAGAATTATGCCTACCAGTTAAGCATCAACGTAGGCAATAAGAAGAAAAAAAATGGATTTTAACCAAACGATTTATTTCTGGTGATTTAGGAAATCAAGAGTTAACACTTAAATATATTTAATTATTAGTTTGTTTGCTGGCTCACGATACGTTTTTGTCAAATAAAGTTTATTGGTAAATGTTGTTTTTTCTTCTGAAAGAAAAAACTAGATTTATGTTTATATATATAAATATAAATATATATATATATATATATATATATATATATATATATATATATATATATATATATATATATATATATATATATATATATATATATATATATATATATATATATATATATATATATATATATATATATATATATATATATATATATATATATATATATATATATATATATATATATATATATATATATATATATATATATATATATATATATATATATATATATATATATATATATATATTTGAGTTAGGTTTTCTTGCACTGTATAATACTATCTTTGGGTTTCTTGTTCTTGAGTTTTTAGTGCTTATTGAACTATAGATGAAAGTATTTATCAAAAATTTTCCGTTTACTTCTTAGACATACACGTGTTTCGGTCTGGTTTGACCTTTTTCAATATCTTTAACTTTGTGCTACAAATTAATATAAATATTACAGCTCCATTGCTTAAAAGATAATAGATTCTCACCTATCTTATATATAATTATGTTATTTAATAAATTTTAATATTATATTTCAGGTTGATTGAACCGAACAGGTTAACAGGTTATCTCATTTATTATGATTTTGGTGGTCTGTGATCATGTCTTTTTCTTTTGTTTTGTTTTTACCGTTGTATGATATTCTTGTAAACTTTAGCTAAATTGTTCGTGTCTGTTTTGTCGTTTATCGCATTGTCATGTGTTTGGATATTTATCATCTCCAGGATTATTCTTTTTTTAGTTCTTTTCTCTTTCCAGTATTTTGTAGTTTTCGAAGTCAAATTCGTGGTTTAATTCTTGTTCATGTTTTTTCAACGCAGTTACATTTTTTTGGTATTTGTGACCTTTTATTCGTTCAGAAATGTATTGGGTGGTTTGGCCTATATATGTGCCATCACAATTTTTGCAGGCTATTTTGTATATGATGTTTGATATTTTTTCTTCTTCAGGTTTTGATTTAAGTTTTGTATATAGGAGTTTTAAGTTATTTTTGTTTTGGTGAGCCGTTGAAATGTTAAATTTTCTTAAATAATTGTCAAGATTTTCGGAGAAATTCTTTATATATGGTATCGGGATGTATTTATTATCAGCTTTATTTTTTGATATGTTTTGTGTGTTATTATATAATTAATGTGTCCTTTGTTTAAAAATGTTGTCAACAAGATTTCTGGGGTATGCGTTATCGGAAAGAATTTTTTTAGCTTTATTTATGGTTTCAATTCTATATTTGGGCGTGGTTAAAATTAAAGCCCTATCTGCAATTCCTGTGATTACGCTTTTCTTATGGTGTAGTGCACATGCTGAATTATAACTTCAATAGCGACCTGACCATGTTGGCTTGGTATACCATATTGTATTTATTTTTAAATTTTCTCTAATCAATGTTAAATCAAGAAAATTTATTTTATTTTTTTCTTCTATTTCAATGGTAAACTTGAGTTTCGGGTGGTAATTATTAAATTTATTCAATGTGTCGGTAAATTGTGATTCTGGGATGGTTGTTAAACAGTCATCTACATATCTCTTGAAGAAGCTTGGTGTATGATTTAATTGTTTTAATATTTTTTCCTGTAAATCTTCCATTACTAATTCTGCCATAATAGAGGATAATGGGGCACCCATGCTGCAGCCATCTATTTGAGCATAATATTTGTTTTCAAATTGAAAATATGAAGTGGAAAAACATAGTTCTATTGCTTTTATGAATTCTGTTTTTGGGATGTTAGTATGGTGTTTTATTTTATTCCATTTTTCTTCTATAATATTTTTTGTTAGTGTTAATGGAATGTTAGTATATAAACTTATTACATCAAGAGATATCAATTTTTCATCTGTTTTTAATGTGATCTGGTCTATGAATTTTTTAAATTGCCATGAATCTTTTATGTAGTATTTGTTATTGTTTATTATTGGTTTAATGCAATTTGCTAGATGTTTGGATAATTGATAGTTTGGGCTTTGGATGCAACTAACAATGGGCCGGAGGGGAATGTTGTTTTTGTGCAATTTGGGTAATCCATATATCTGTGGGGGTAGAGCATTGTGAATTTTAAGATGGTTGGCATCAGTTTTTGAGATGTATTTACATTTTTCGAGGTTATTTATGAAGTTGTTGATTTGTTTTTTGGGATGTGTTTGTTGGATCTGACTCAATTTGTTTGTATGTTGTTGAGTCGTTTAATAAAGTTTCCATTTTTTGGTTGTATTCATTCTTGTACATAATGACAGTTTTATTAGATTTATCTGGTTTGAGTATGGTTAGTTGTGGATTTTCCTTTAGAAATATTTTGGTTTTATTGATCTTGGCATTGAGTATATTTGTTTCGGTGTTTCTTGTGTTTCTGTTTTTCTTATGTTGATTTTTTAATTTATTGATCTTATTTGTTACGTAATTTCTGATATCTTGTTTGGTGGAAATGGAAACTTTATTTTACTGGACTTCCGAAATCAGATATGCTGTTCATTATCTTTGAAAAACTTAAAGAATATTTTTCTGTTCATCATTTAACATTGCTCTCCCCCTTTCAACAGTTGATATTAACATTCATGAAGCTTCGCTTCAATTTACCGTTCAAATGTTTAGCATCTCACCTAGCACAGTTTCCAATTTAATAATATGTGTATCGAGAGATAATTAAATTTTTATATTTACTTCTAGTTATCTGTAATTTTGGTATTTTTTACTAAGTGTAATTGTGTATATTATGAAAAATTTGAGTAGATGTATCATATTTCATCAAATTTTAGTAAATGATAAGTATGTAGTTGCTTTTTATAATAAATTAAATATACAAAATTTTATATATTTTCCTTATGTAAATGATTCTTTTTTATTTCATCTGTAATTTATGCTTTATTAAGCAAGAGTAATGTACATGGTTATATTTTGGTAAAAATAAATATGCAAACATAATTATGAAAGAACTTTATTTACTCTGGTACCTATCTAACATCCGATAAAATAACTATAGTAAGAACATACTTAAATTAATTATACAAATTTCTATATACAGTTAGCGTAAAACCAGTTGCTAAAGGTCACACTTTATCATAGGCCTAGTACCATCATCAACTTTTTGGCATGAACACCACAATGTCACTGTTCCTAATCCTGCCTTTTCTGTAAAATACTTCCCCAGAAGCTCAGGCAAAATAACAAAATGGGAAAAATCTAATGCTTTTTTCAAAATACTTTTTAAAAAAATTTCATTGAAAGCAATCCTTTCTACAAATAATCACAGTACTTGGTTTCTGTAACAAACATCTGGCATTGTATTTGATAAAAATAAGAGTGACCTTTATTGAGGCATACACTATTATCCACTATATTTAAACAAGTAGATATTTTTCTTCTTCATCCTTAGACTGAGAGGGGGTGTGAAGGAGAAAAACAATTGCTGCTATATGACTGCACACTTCTCCTATGCCTGCCATACAAGTGCAATGTCCACTGGAAATACTACCGTCAGTTAGGATAATAACCCATGAATTCAGAAGCTTTTCCTTAAGACGTGGTGAATGTTTCACCTGAAATATAAAGTTTACTTTTAGTTATAGCAATTGAGAACACTGATAAGTATGAGAATAAACATAATGAATATCATTAAAATACATCTTACCTTGCCAATAACTACAAAAGCTGTTTCGTTCACTCTTTTTCCATAAGTTTCTTGGACTAGTCCTGCTTCATACAATTTGAAACCTTGCAAGCTTTTATATGCTTTCATTTGCTGTCCAGTATAAAAACTGTGGGTGAGGATAAAATAATTAACCATATCGATGATGGATATTACTGGAATTGATGACAATGATATCAAATCTTGAGAGCTGGAGTCCAACAGATTGGGGTCTATATCATCAATAATTTTGATTTTCTGATCGTAGCGGCTCTAAATATCTGCAGAAAGTCATTGATAATAAGTACTTCTTTCCATTTTCAATATAAATTTATGATTCAAAGTTTTTTAATACTTTTACTTTCAATAAACGTAAGCAAACAACTCAGGACACTGATAGTCGTAAATGGTTTGTTTGTCCTCCAGCCAAAATGGCGGACCTGTCAAAATCAGGTGTTTGAAAATGATCAATAAATGAGATAACCTGTTAACCTGTTCGGTTCAATCAACCTGAAATATAATATTAAAATTTATTAAATAACATAATTATATATAAGATAGGTAAGAATCTATTATCTTTTAAGCAATGGAGCTGTAATATTTATATTAATTTGTAGCACAAAGTTAAAGACATTGAAAAAGGTCAAACCAGACCAAAACACGTGTATGTCTAAGAAGTAAACGGAAAATTTTTGATAAATACTTTCATCTATAGTTCAATAAGCACTAAAAACTCAAGAACAAGAAACCCAAAGATATATATATATATATATATATATATATATATATATATATATATATATATATATATATATATATATATATATATACATACATATATACAGTATCCACCTAAATGTTGCACCCATGTGGAAAACTTTTTGAGTAATGGTTTCTCAAAATTTCATTCCACATACAAGTTGGTGCATTCAACTAGACTACGCGCATAGCCGATTTTATCAGTGGCATGCGGTTAAGCAGAAATAGTCTGATATTCTAATTTCACTATAATATTGTAAAGTTGCGTTGCTATACAAAATATCGAAAGATATTATTAAAACAATGTTGTTTGCAATTTAAAGATGTTGGATTCATTTCGTTTCATTTCCATTACTGTTTTCTTGTACTCAACTTCAAGATTTTGTTACATTAGTAATAACTACGACAGAAAGTTTATGTTGATTTAGTAATTTACTCCGTGAAAATTATTGTCCATGATTCTCATTCAAAATTGGGGCCAGCTCATTGAGACTTAGTGAAATTAGAACCAATCACAATCAATCATAAATGTATATTGAAAAAAATTTTTGGGGGGGGGTACATGTTTTTGCTAGCTAAATATTATATATGGGCAGTTATAAGGTTCTGAAACCTTCTTCAGCCCTTTAAGTTACTAGAAAATGATTTTAATTTCCTATCATTTTACATTACTATAAAAGTCCTAATTCCCTGACACGGAGTGCGGCGTGGACCGACTTCCTAATTGCGTCCATTCGGTCTAATATTGGTCTAATGAGGGTTAGGCCAATATTAGGAGCATGGGAAACCACAAAACCGTGCTCTCGCAATGTGAAATTAGTAATTGGTAGACTGAACTGGATAACTGAGAGTATATTTTTTTTGATATCTTGCATAGTAATTTCACTTTACTCTATAGTAAGATCAGAATATCGGACCATTCCCGCTTAACCGCACGGTACTGCTGAAAAACGGCTATGTAGTCTCATTGAGTGCACCTACTTTTATGCAGAGCGAAGTTTTTTGAGAAACCATTAGTTAAAAAGTTTTCCAAATGGTTCCAACATTTTGGCGAACACTGTATATATATATATATATATATATATATATATATATATATATATATATATATATATATATATATTATATATATATATATATATATATATATATATATATATAAATATATATATATATATATATATATATATATATATATATATATATATATATATATATATATATTATAAATAAATAAAAATATATTTCATTTGTTCTTGTCTGTGCCGCATTTTTACTAATTCATCCATTTATGCCAATAACGGGCCCTTTAACTTCATAGTGGAAATCACGAGTAATATCACTTTGACGACAAATCCTCTAATCAAATAGTTAAGAAGCAATTTTGTACATTTTTCTGTGGTTTCCCTTACCATAATATTAGCAGATCCTGACTTGGACTGAATAGCAAGACAGTAGTAACTGAAGACGGTCACAGCCGTAAGAAAATGAAATATAGCTTTCTGTTTTTTTACTTTACAATTTTACAAAAATTTTGAAATGCCATAGTAATTTTGATTTTTCAAAAGCTCTGAGAAAGTCGCGAATTTCGTGACAAAGCATCACTGTAAATATGTATGCATAATTGCATACCAGCTAGCTTGGGCCGACATCCAATTTCCAAGTAATAGGGTGGTCAACAACTCAACTTACTCTTCTTGAATTCTCAGGGCTGATTTCTGTATATGCTATAGATCTTACATACTTTATAAAACTTCTTTTGTGAGGTGTTATAAATATATGTATATATATATATATATATATATATATATATATATATATATATATATATATATTTATATATTTATATATTTATATATATATATATATATATATATATCTATATATCTCTATATATATATATATATATTTATATATATAAATATATATAGGTATATTTATATATTTATATATAAATAAATATATATATATATATATATATATATATATATATATATATATATATTCATATATGTATATATATATATATATATATATATATATATATGTATATAAATATATATATATATATATATATATAAATATATATATATATATATATATATATATATAAAAATATATATATATATATATATATATATAAATATATATATATATATATATATATATATATATATATATATATATATATATATATATATATATATATATATATATATACACATATATGTATATGAATCAGAGAAAGATTCCGGGGTTTAATCCGATTTCGGAAGTTTTGTTGGCGCTGAGAAGCACCGTTTGTTTCACGAAGTTTCGCCAAAATCTCATTTGGCATTTTCAAGTGCTGCTGTACGTCTGGTGACTCGACGGCAACTACTGTTCGCCCCTGCTTGTAGCTCGGTTTTATTGGCATTGGCTGGTCTCGTTTCCTGATTGGCCGGTTCGCTGCATAGGCTCCGCCTTCTCACTTCTTGACTTTCTTCCTCGATGTTAGTTTTCACGTCTTGTGTTGTTTTATGCGTTGTCGTGTTTTTTAAAATTATTTTTCAAGTCAGTGGAATATTACGAGCATCGTCTCGTTTGTTTAGGTGTCCTGATTTTTCTATTTCTAGAGCTTCTCTTATGGTACGGACCCTGTAGTTTTCTATTAATGCTATTTCTCTTGATCGGTCAAAATCGATTCTGTGGCCTAACATACACTAACAGATGCCTGAACGCACAATCCCACCACCATCCTTCACAAAAACAGTCAGTAGTAAACTCATTAATTTCTCGATCTTTTCGACTAACAGAACCAGAAACAAGAGAACAAGAAATCGAACAGATCACAACCGCCTTACGACAAAATGGATATACATACACCGACATCAAAAAGGCCATCAAAAAACAAGAAAATCCAATACAAACATCAAAAAACAACGCCGAAGAATCCAGACAAAAAGCAGTACTTCCATACGTAAAAGGAATTACAGATAAAATTGGAAGAGTCTTGAGGAAAAATAACATAACACCAATATTTAGACCCCAGAAAACAATAGCCAATATACTTGGAAACCCGAAGGATAAAATCGGATTAGAAAACCACGGCGTCTACAGCATACCGTGTGCAGACTGCGGCCAAACATACATAGGACAAACGAACAGAAAAATATCCGCAAGAATACAAGAACATAAAAATAGCGTCAGAAACAAACAAACAACATCAGCCCTCCTGTTTCAACATCATCAAGCAACAGGCCACAGAATCGATTTTGACCGATCAAGAGAAATAGCATCCATAGAAAACTACAGGGTCCGTACCATAAGAGAAGCTCTAGAAATAGAAAAATCAGGACACTTAAACAAACGAGACGATGCTCTAAATATTCCACTGACTTGGAAAATAATTTTAAAAAACACGAAAATGCATAAAACAACACAAGACGTAAAAACTAACATCGAGGAAGAAAGTCAAGAAGTGAGAAGGCGGAGCCTATGCAGCGAACCGGCCAATCAGGAAACGAGACCAGCCAATGCCAATAAAACCGAGCTACAAGCAGGGGCACTGTTCGCCTCTGCTTGTAGCTCGGTTTTATTGGCATTGGCTGGTCTCGTTTCCTGATTGGCCGGTTCGCTGCATAGGCTCCGCCTTCTCACTTCTTGACTTTCTTCCTCGATGTTAGTTTTTACGTCTTGTGTTGTTTTATGCGTTATCGTGTTTTTTAAAATTATTTTCCAAGTCAGTGGAATATTTAGAGCATCGTCTCGTTTGTTAAGGTGTCCTGATTTTTCTATTTCTAGAGCTTCTCTTATGGTACGGACCCTGTAGTTTTCTATTAATGCTATTTCTCTTGATCGGTCAAAATCGATTCTGTGGCCTAACACACACTAACAGATGCCTGAACGCACAATCCCACCACCATCCTTCACAAAAACAGTCAGTAGTAAACTCATTAATTTCTCGATCTTTTCGACTAACAGAACCAGAAACAAGAGAACAAGAAATCGAACAGATCACAACCGCCTTACGACAAAATGGATATACATACACCGACATCAAAAAGGCCATCAAAAAACAAGAAAATCCAATAAAAACATCAAAAAACAACGCCGAAGAATCCAGACAAAAAGCAGTACTTCCATACGTAAAAGGAATTACAGATAAAATTGGAAGAGTCTTGAGGAAAAATAACATAACACCAATATTTAGACCCCAGAAAACAATAGCCAATATACTTGGAAACCCGAAGGATAAAATCGGATTAGAAAACCACGGCGTCTACAGCATACCGTGTGCAGACTGCGGCCAAACATACATAGGACAAACGAACAGAAAAATATCCGCAAGAATACAAGAACATAAAAATAGCGTCAGAAACAAACAAACAACATCAGCCCTCCTGTTTCAACATCATCAAGCAACAGGCCACAGAATCGATTTTGACCGATCAAGAGAAATAGCATCCATAGAAAACTACAGGGTCCGTACCATAAGAGAAGCTCTAGAAATAGAAAAATCAGGACACTTAAACAAACGAGACGATGCTCTAAATATTCCACTGACTTGGAAAATAATTTTAAAAAACACGAAAATGCATAAAACAACACAAGACGTAAAAACTAACATCGAGGAAGAAAGTCAAGAAGTGAGAAGGCGGAGCCTATGCAGCGAACCGGCCAATCAGGAAACGAGATCAGCCAATGCCAATAAAACCGAGCTACAAGCAGAGGCGAACAGTGCCCCTGCTTGTAGCTCGGTTTTATTGGCATTGGCTGGTCTCGTTTCCTGATTGGCCGGTTCGCTGCATAGGCTCCGCCTTCTCACTTCTTGACTTTCTTCCTAGATGTTAGTTTTTACGTTTTGTGTTGTTTTATGCGTTATCGTGTTTTTTAAAATTATTTTCCAAGTCAGTGGAATATTTAGAGCATCGTCTCGTTTGTTTAGGTGTCCTGATTTTTCTATTTCTAGAGCTTCTCTTATGGTACGGACCCTGTAGTTTTCTATTAATGCTATTTCTCTTGATCGGTCAAAATCGATTCTGTGGCCTAACACACACTAACAGATGCCTGAACGCACAATCCCACCACCATCCTTCACAAAAACAGTCAGTAGTAAACTCATTAATTTCTCGATCTTTTCGACTAACAGAACCAGAAACAAGAGAACAAGAAATCGAACAGATCACAACCGCCTTACGACAAAATGGATATACATACACCGACATCAAAAAGGCCATCAAAAAACAAGAAAATCCAATAAAAACATCAAAAAACAACGCCGAAGAATCCAGACAAAAAGCAGTACTTCCATACGTAAAAGGAATTACAGATAAAATTGGAAGAGTCTTGAGGAAAAATAACATAACACCAATATTTAGACCCCAGAAAACAATAGCCAATATACTTGGAAACCCGAAGGATAAAATCGGATTAGAAAACCACGGCGTCTACAGCATACCGTGTGCAGACTGCGGCCAAACATACATAGGACAAACGAACAGAAAAATATCGGCAAGAATACAAGAACATAAAAATAGCGTCAGAAACAAACAAACAACATCAGCCCTCCTGTTTCAACATCATCAAGCAACAGGCCACAGAATCGATTTTGACCGATCAAGAGAAATAGCATCCATAGAAAACTACAGGGTCCGTACCATAAGAGAAGCTCTTGAAATAGAAAAATCAGGACACCTAAACAAACGAGACGATGCTCTAAATATTCCACTGATTTGGAAAATAATTTTAAAAAACAGGAAAATGCATAAAACAACACAAGGCGTAAAAACTAACATCGAGGAAGAAAGTCAAGAAGTGAGGGGGCGGAGCCTATGCAGCGAACCGGCCAATCAGGAAACGAGATCAGCCAATGCCAATAAAACCGAGCTACAAGCAGAGGCGAACAGTAGTTGCCGTCGAGTCACCAGACGTACAGCAGCACTTGAAAATGCCAAATGAGATTTTGGCGAAACGTCGTGAAACAAACGGTGCTTCTCAGCGCCAACAAAACTTCCAAAATCGGATTGAACCCCGTAATCTTTCTCTGATTCATTCCACCATATATATATATATATATATATATATATATATATATATATATATATATATATATATATATATATATATATATATATATATATATATATATATATGGTTTCAGGTCAATTTATTAAGAATCATTTTCGTTTATACTCGTTTCGGCTTATAATGTATTTTCAATACACAATACATATTGATTAACATTTAGACGTTGAATAAGACAGTACCTTCACTGATTTAGAGTGTATTATCTTATTCAACGTAAAAATTTCAATTAATATGTACTGTTCATTGAAAATGACACTATAAGCCAAAACTCGTATAAACGAAAATGTTCCTCAATGAATGTATGTATATACCTATACCCCTGCTTTCAAAGTGTTGTAAATCTCGATTTTTTGTTTTTTTATTGAGCGTTATTTAGCTTTACAAGAAAATCAACATCCAAACTATAGCGTGTTGAGATTCTAAAGTAGTTTCAAGTTGTTTTGAAAATGACCAAAATTTTTCATATCGATATATTATTTCAGATGGACGTTTCCGCTGTAATAGATGTGAGGCTTCTTATAAAAATAAGAGGCACCTTCACTGAACCAAAAAATGTATCTAAAACAATAAAAAAATTCATTGGAACAATTAATGTGTACGTTAATTTTGGTCCAATTAACGCATTCATTGAGCCAACAAAACTATATTTGTTGAGCCAAACATCTGCAGAATGATAATACAATAATTGAAACAATTAATACATGTTCATCAGTTCAAAAATGATGAACATTGGAACAATGAACGATTTGTTTGGTGTAATGAATTTTTGATTGTTGAGCGAATTAATACTTTCATTGTTAAATAAATACTATTCGTTCTAACAATTAATGCAATTTTAGGTTCAATAAAAATATTTCATTGAACCAATAAATCGCTTTTTTGTTAGTATGAATTCTGTTGTTTGTACTAAAGAACAGTTATCATTGATATTAAAATTCATTAATTAAGAGAATTAAATGTCATGGTTGGTACAATAACTATGTGTGTGTGTATATATATATATATATATATATATATATATATATATATATATATATATATATATTATATACATATATATATATATATATATATATATATATATATATATATATATATATATATATATATATATATATATATATATATATATATATATATATATATATATATATATATATATATTTATATACATATATATATATATATATATATATATATATATATATATATATATATATATATATATATATATATATATATATACATATATATATATATATATATATATATATATATATATATATATATATATATATATATATATATTTATATATATGTATATATATATCTATATATATATAAATATATAAATAGATATATATATATATATATATATATATATATATATATATATATATATATATATATATATATATATATATATATATATATATATATATATATATATATATATATATATATATACATAACATATACATATACAAGTATTGAACTTTCATCTCATAACAATATATTTTCATTCTTCAACTTATAGAGATGCAGGTTTAAAAAGAAGCACTTTTTCCGTATAAATCTATTGAATATCTAAAAATAACAAAAATACAATATCGCTTTGATGGAATCTCATACTTAGTAGATGATTTGAAAATATTATACATCAATTCAAATTATACATTAATTCTAACATAGCAAAAAGCGAACAAAATGACTTAACAATACTTCAATCAGTCTTGATTACCTTATTCAATGATCTATTCTCTCTTAAATATTATATTTTGAAGAAACAATGTCACATTTCATATCATAGGAAAAAAACATTTCAGGAAAATATTAAATATTTTAGCTTCTAAAGGAAAGTCTAAGTATACTATTTTGAAACACATATCTACAGCACGTAAGAAACTAGTGAACATAAACCTGATATTATCGAAATATACAGTTATTTCAGATATATTAAGGGTATCGTCTCCTATGCAGCAAATAAAAGGTTTTATAGGCTTGCCAGAATTTTTAAGGAACTAAATGTGAGTGTCCACCTCCTGTACAGATTTTCCCTTATGGTGAACTAGATGGCTTTTCTGCTAAGAGTATCCTTCTTCGAAATCTGATTCGTGGGAACAAAATATCCATGTAGTGCCCACGGGAGGACTGCGTCTTCTTCATCTAAAAAATTTAAATTCACTGAATATGGGAAATAAAATATATATATATTTATATATATATATATATATATATATATATATATATATATATATATATATATATATATATATATATATATATATATATATATATATATATATATATATATATATATATATATATATATATATATATATATATATACCTATATCTATATATATATATATATATATATATAATATATATATATATTAATATATATATATATATATATATATGTATATATATATATATATATATATATATACACTCAGGTGCAAAAAAAACGCAACAAGTAAACATTTGGTAATATTTGAGAAGTCATGGTTTTTTTATTTATAGTTCAATTTTGAAAATTTTTTCAGAAGACTGTAGATGAAATATTTAGTTTCAACTTGCATATTCAGTATTTTGTTGAAAGCTGCCTCATTAGTTATTCTACAGGGTTAATGAGAAGTTTGTTGTTGAACCCTAATTTCAAAACACCCTGTGGAATAATCTCGTGGTCAGATTCTTTCAAAATACCAGTTATTCTTAAGAATCATTTCTTTTCAACATTTTGTTTTTCATTTCATGCCTTTGAGTGCACTAGTTCATTTTTAATAGGAGAGAAAAGATTTCCAAACAACAGTTTACCCAATTTTAAGAACTGTTAATTTTTGACGAGATGGCTTTGCTTATTGTGAAATAATCTCAGTTTGACAGCTCAGTTTATGAATCCGGCAATCAGAAAGCAACAATATATTGTTCATTTATAATAATAAGCAATTATTGCAGAATTGTTCTATGCAAGTTTATTCAATGCAAATTAAAAACCAAACTATACGATAAACGAGCTTCGTTCAGTAATTTAGGAGGAATTGCAAAATATTCCTCAAAATGCTATTCGTCACCTTATTGAAAGATATGAACCGACGTATGCAGGCAGTAATGAGAGGTAGAGGTGGTAATACAAAACATTAATCTAAATTTGTTGCAAAAAGTACGTTTCTTCTGGTTATTTAAAATGCAGATGAATTGGTTTGTTTTGAAGTTTGATTTTTAATTTGAATTGAATAAATTTGCATAAATAAATTTTTGCTTATTATTATAAATGAACAATATATTGTTGTTTTTTCATTTCTGGATTCATAAACTGAGCTGTCAAACTGAGATTATGGCACAATAAGCAAAGCCATCTCGTCAATAGTTAACAGTTCTTAAAATTGGGTAAACTGTTGTTTGGAGATCTTTTCTCTCTTATTAAAAATGAACTAGTTCACTTAAAGGCATGAAATGAAAAACAAAATGTTGAGAAGAAATGATTCTTAACAATAACTGGTATTTTGAAAGAATCTGACCACGAGATTATTCCACAGGGTGTTTTGAAATTAGGGTTCAACAACAAACTTCTCATTAACCCTGTAGAATAACTAATGAGGCAGCTTTCAACAAAAGACTGAATATGCAAGATGAAACTAAATATTTCATCTACAGTTTTCTGAAACAATTTTCAAAATTGAACTATAAATAAAAAAACTATGACTTCTCAAATATTACCAAATATTAACTTGTTGCGTTTTTTTTGCACCTGAGTATATATATATATATATATATATATATATATATATATATATATATATATATATATATATATATATATATATATATATATATATATATATATAATATCATATTTCGAAATAAATTCAAGATTTATATCGTTGATTCATTATAGATATGGGATTGCTAGCTTTCAACACTTGAACATTACGAATGAAAAACTTATAGCTTCACATTTGATTTTACTTACTTTCTTCACTATCTGGGGTGTCAACGAACTTTTTCAAAATGCCCAAAAGGAATTTATCCTTTAGATTTTTTCCCATTGTCAAAAATTCTAAGACTGTGTCACGATATTGAGGCCATTTCACCAAAAGTCCGTCTCTTTCGAATATTATTTGAAAGTCCATGTCGATCTGCAATAATTCTTAGGTCAAAACTTCTAAATAACAAAACAGTTTAGTAAAACCTACTAAACGGTAACCTGAAAGATTTTTGTAAAATGGCCATTCTTCTAAAATCGTCATAGTGGACTTTAATTCTTTAACTGTCTGCATCTTCTTCTGCTTCTAGAATTGAATAAATTCAAGTATATATTTAAAATTGGATTGAAAATAACGTTCACCAACACTCACCAAAAGTTTTCTGATGACGGGAAATTTTCATTTCTTTTTTTCTTTTCTCGGTAAGTTATCTGACATAGCTATTCTTAAGGAAGACTTGAGATTAGAATATTTATTGTACATTTTTCCTCTATTGCTGACCCTATAATATTCCTATAACAAATAGAAAAAAAGCATTTGAAGAAATATTCGTTATAAAATTTCTCACTTACCTACTTATTGAACACACAATTTCTTTGATGTAAAACTAGAAAACAACGATAAACCATAAAGTCGTTCCTCAATAACACGTGAAACTAAAATGTGCTAATAATCGGAAAAAATAACCGTTAGAGCGCAATTGTAGGTTCATTGAAACAACAAACATTTCTTTGGTGGAACTACAGCGTTATTTGTGTCAACCATCAACATTTTTCGCACAATAACTCTTTCATTAACACTTTGGCTGCGGAGTTTTTTGAGCTTACTGAACCTGGGTGCTAATTTTTATTTTTGATGTTTTTCTTTTATTATCTTGTTGTAAATGTAAATTCACTATTTTTACCGACATATACCGAGTGTTCGTAAACTTTGTATGCATGACACGGATCCGTGTCATGAGCATATAGTAAAATTTTTCTTGTTTTTTGCTGACCGACGGGGATCCGTGTCGACAAGTTTCTAACATTTTTCTCTTCTTGCAGGCGGCAAAATGCTTGCTACATTCCTTTTCGTGAAAAAAAATTCAACAAAATATCGCAACAAAATAACACAAATATATTGAAACAAATAAAATACGCCATGTCAAACATAGAATATATACATGAAAAAGTCAAAATAAACATTAAAAATATTTTTTAAAATATAAAATGCACTATTTGGCATGGTATATAACGAAACATTTTCCTGGACACAATCCAGTCGCATCAGGGCATTTCTCGCAGTGATATATAGTGCTTTTTCTAATCCTATTTTGCGAGCATAGGTACCCTACAGCTCTTTTTCTTGGTTTCGTTCTTAGTAGAAACGTTGAGTGGTGGGAAACTACTCTTGTGTCTTTAATATTCGGATTAGCTTTTGTCTCTATGTCCAACAGTTCTTCTATAACCGCCAGCCAGAAATCATATAATGGACTTTTTTGTTTTGAAGAATATATTCCGTGCAAATAATACGCATTCAAAAGCATAAGTATCAAAAGCATCAGTATCAAAATCGCTGAAGGATTCATAAAATGCTGCCTGAAGCTCATCTTCAGTCAATTTACGAGGGTTTTTAAAAGTCAATTTCCTTTTTAAGGTTCCGAGGGCCCTACCACACTATCCGCCATTTTGCTTTAATATCAGCTGTTACGAAAGTCCCATACGGAAACGGCGCGAAAAATACGAATTTCCAATGGTATGGCTATATGCTAATAAGCCCACGACTGCTTTGACAAGATGCTCGCGGTACACTACCAACCCAATTTTACGAATATGGTCGACACGGATCCGTGTCGTGCGCACGTGGCTATAAGTAAGGGTTGACCCGGATCCGTGTCATCAGCAGTGAATGTGTTAATTCGACAATCATATTTTTGAAATTAATAAATTAAACATTGAATATAACACTGGCTTTATTGAAGTAACGAAGAACTATTTATTGTCACAATAACCTATTAATTGGGACAATTACGCTATATTCAATATTAATATGGTTGAAGGAACGACATTATTCCAGAAACTTACACAAATAATTTTCAAAGAAGTTAAATATTCAATGAAGATGAATAAGTCTCCTGTGCACCCCGAATTAAAGTTGCTTGACGACCGTCCTGTACTGATTAGATTTACTACGAATAATAGCCTAGTACGAATAACATGTAGCGACTTGACCACATGGGGATGAGAAATATGTATATATATATATATATATATATATATATATATATATATATATATATATATATATATATATATATATATATATATATATATATATATATATATATATATATACATATTTCTCGGTACATATTGGCATCTCCATCGGCTCCCATCGAGTCAAATGAGTTGAAATTTGGATTGTTTTCGTTGCCGAACGAAAATATCAAAATCAGTACCTACACGATGCACTTCGCGTTTTTGTTTTCCAATATAAGGTTAAAATTTGTTATATGGATTGAGTTGATGTTGAGGTACGTTTCTTTAATGGTTTCAACTTTTTTATTCATCCACGATGCACACGAAAATTTTTTTTTCATGAAATATATTTTCTACTCTCCAATTCGGTGTCCTATTCAAGAGTGATTTTTCTAAATATAATTCAATCCGTTAGAATCACATCTGGAGGCGATTCAACACGACCTTAGTGATGGAGCTCTGCTACTCAAGAGTTTTTTTTCGTACACCAGGCGGGTGTGTGCCTGGTGCATAGGAAATATACGTTGTACCGATTAATAATATATTAAGGCTGTAAATTTCGACATTCATAAATATATATATATATATATATATATATATATATATATATATATATATATATATATATATATATATATATATATATATATATATATATATATATATATATATATATATATATATATTTGAATATTTATATAAAGTATTTATTATAATCATAACAATTCATCAGCATAGATCCGTTAAAAATGTTCCGAATCTACGGAATAATTGAGTTAATGAACACATTTATTGTCTCAAAGATTATTTTACTATGAAAATCAATAACTTCGTTTATTGTTTTCATGATTTTTATACATTTGAGTTGCTACTGAATTCAATAAACTTGATTCATTACAAGAATGAAAAAATTCATTGAATCGGTGAAAAATTTATTGAATCAATGAAATTCTCCTTCTGAATTAAAGAAACAGATTTAATTGAATCAACTAAAGGGATTTCATTGGTATAACAATATTTGTTATTAAAACAATAAATGCCTTCATTCACTGCATTAACGCCGTTATTGGTTCAATTAAAATAGGGCAACAATCGCCGTTAATTGATTTTATGATCAAAATTTTTTTCAGTGTTAGAAGACATCTCGTATATGAATGTGGCGTTGAGCCAAAGTTCAATTGCAATAATTGCTTCAAGAAATTTAAACACAAATTTCATCTAGAAAAGCACTCTTTGAGTAGGAATTGCTTTTCAATAGCTCAAAGCTTAAAGCTTTCCAAGGATTATGCTAACGAAGTACCATGGTTCAGAATTGAAACGAATGAAAATTCTTATTATTAACCTTCTAGTCAAATTCCGATACAATGGAAATTTACACTTCCCTAACGATTTGTTGAGTGTAAAACTTATTTCCGTTTTAGTTATTATGTGAAAATATCCAGAACGTACACAAGGACAATATTTTAACCTAAAGATTACTATTATTTCTGTTTATCCTACTTTATTGCAATGTAGAAAATATTTATTTTCATGTATTATTATTAGTACAAGTGTTCTGTTTTTAGTAGCCATAATGCTGTTTGCTTATCTGTAATCGATATTCTCCATTTAATATTGTACTGAAATTAAGTGCGATGTTGGTCGAGTATATAAACTGCTAATTCTCAATAGAAATGTTCAAAATCCTATTGTCTTTCAATTTTAAAACAAATATGTTTTTTGTTCATATACCTATTCATATTTGCGCATTAAGAAACATATGGCATTAATTTTAGATCAACTTATCCGTTGTTTAACTTAAATTATGTTCTTTCTATAGTTCACCTGAAATAATCCTTTATTTGCCAAAATGTTATATCAGCGATTATTTTTTTCGTATGATTTTCAACCAGTAAGAACGGTCAATTAAGTTAAGTTACCTTGTATGATTTCGATAATACCTGATTATACATAGAGTAGCTCTACCAATCGAAAACTAACAGGACCGTCATATTTTGACGTTTATCAATAACTGTTCAAGAAAATTCAATTCGGAGATTTTTACTTAATTTACTCAATAAATAATCGTATCAAATACAATACGTACTTCAAAATGAATACGGTTATACATCTAAAACTTCCAGCATAATGACAAAACGTGTCAGTTTGACGAAATATTTAGACTGTCAAACTGACCATCTTTGTAATTATGCAGGAAGTTTGACATGTATAACCTGACTATTTTGAAGTTTTCCTACTGAAAATACTTCACGAATACTTGTTCTGATTAATAAAGACGTATTTCTAATAGTCCAGTCAATGACGGTAAAAAAGTGTAAACTGTATATTTATCCCATATAACCCCCTGTGCCGGGGGTTGCTTTTTCCCGGGGGGTGGATGCCACCCCTTCTTGGGGTTAAAAAAATTTCCATTGAAAATGAGTGCCTTAATCTATGAACTGACTTAATCTAAGCAAATTTTGTTGAATGAAGTTTTTTATGAAAGTCAATACTGTTCGACTTATTCGCGAGTGAAATTGTCGGTTTTCAGCCAAAAAAAAACCACGTTTTCAGATTCTTTTTCGCGAATAACTGAAAAGATATGCATTCAATAGAAAAACCTGTGAAGAGCAAAATTATAGCTTATATCTCAATACAAACGGAATTATTGCTTGTTGAGAGTTGATTGGTATTTTCAAACGCCAAAATGAAAAGTTTCTACGTACATTAACCAAAAACCAATGCATTTTTCGGAAAAAACTCATGAAACTTTTTTTGATGTCCTTTAATTTTTCGTGAAACTTCCAAGCATCAAAATGATTAAATGCACATTTTTCCAGTTATTCGCGAAAAAGAATCTGAAAACGTGGTTTTTTTGCCTGAAAACCGACAATTTTACTCGCGAATGAGTCGAAAAGTATTGAATTTCAGAAAAAACTTCATAGAAAAACAGTTGCTTAGAATTAGTCAATTTTTCACTCCCAAGAAGGGGTGGCATCCATCCCTGGGAAGAAGCAACCTTCGGCACAGGGTAGACCTCGAAATACCCGAATGAACCTTGAAGAAAATTGTTATATATATATAATAACAACATTTATTCAGCAAAATTGCTAATACACAAAAATCTTCCATATTATCACATGTGAAAAATAAAATCAATTGTCGAGTTTCGTATCCATGTATTTCATTGACGTATCTCAAATTTTCAACCAAATACGTTGGCAACAACTTGTTCTTCATTTTATAAATATATTCGAATGTCCTGAAGGTTATCCTCTGTTTTACGCTCATTAAGTTCAATATTTCTAACATTAACTTAACGGGTGTTCTCTTTTTACATTTCAAAATTAATCTCATTTCCCTATTCATAATTTTCTGGAGGTCACCGATAGATGGTTTCTGAAGATTGAATAAAAGAGATGTACAATAGTCAATATGTGGCAAAACAATCGTTTTGAACAATAATAATCTTGTATTCATATTCAATCTATTACTTAGTCTAGCTATAAAATGCACTTTTTTGTACATCTTGTTGGCAATGTAATCAGTATGCAACCTGAAATTACGATTTTCATCTAAAATAACACCTAAATATTTCATACTATGAACTCTCTCTATATACTCATTATTTATCTTTATTTTGATGTCTTCTGAGTGTGAAGTTCTAACTCTATATGATGTTTCCACCATCATAAACTTCGACTTATTTATGTTTATTCTGAGGTTATTATCACATAGCCATATATACAGTCTACATAAATCATCATTAATTTTTTGAATCATTTCATCAATAATATGACCCGATATATAAAGCATTGTGTCATCAGCAAATAATGATATTTCACACTCCCTTACATACTTTACAATATCATTTACATACTATATAAAAAGTAATGGTCCCAAAACCGTTCCCTGGGGAATACCATAATTGTTAATTTTTTCCGAAGATATGCTACAGCCAAATTTTACCCTCTGCCGTCGATCATGCAAATATGAATCGAACCAACTATATATATATATACATATAAATATATATATATATATATATATATATATATATATATATATATATATATATATATATATATATATATATATATATATATACATATATATATATATATATATATATATATATATATATATATATATATATATATATATATATATATATATATATATACAGTGCTTTCATGATGAAAGGAACAAATTCATTAAAAAATTAGGTTTCTATTTCATGTTAAAATCCTCGGACAGGTCGATTAGTATTTTTATTTGGGCAATTTTCGCAATAAAAATTTTGTATACAGGGTGTCTCATTCAAGAGCTATGGCTTTGTCATTAGTTTTTTTAAAGGTAATACCCTGTATATTATTTCACTTTACAATTCTACGATAAATTCTTATCACTTTTTGTGAACATACCATATGCCTCAACTTGATGGATTCCCAGATTATAACGGAGATAGTGGAGCACCTGGAGATTTAAAATGTGGATTAAAAGTACAAAAAAAAAATTTAGGTAAACATTGTCATTAAATCTGAAGAATGAAATTTCACATGTACCATCTGAATTCATTCACTGGTGCTGTATAGTCCGCAGTTTCCACGTTTTTAACGCTCCAGGCAATACACTACTTCATTGTTTAAGAAAATGCAATTACTTGAGAGAGAACGTATTGAAGTACTTATGGTGATTGGTTTTGGAGATAGGGTGCGTTCACAAGAAGAAGTCTGCAATCTATTCAATGAAAATCATCCTGATCGTCCGCCAATTACTAGATCGACAGTCAGCAAAATTGAATCAAAATTCAGGAGATACGGCCACGTTAGAGATTTACCTAAAGGAAGACCACCGAGAGTATCTGAAGAAACAGTGCTGAACGTTCTACTAGAAACCCAAGATAACCCTCATACATCCATTACTACAATTTCCAATAATTTCAATTTATCAGTAGGGTCCGTGCATAAAATACTTAAGGTAAATAAGTATCATCCTCATAAAATTAAGCTGGTACATGAATTATTAGAAGACGATTTTGACCGCAGAGTACAATTTTGTGAGCAGATTCTTGAAATTCATAATCAACATCTAAATTTCATTACAAACATAATTTTTTCTGATGAAGCCATCTTTACTTTAAATGGCCACGTCAACAGATAAAACTGTAGGTATTGGGCGACCGAGAATCCTCATTGGATGCAAGAATGCCACACACAGCGGCCTCAAAAAATTAATACATGGGCAGCGATTGTTCGAAATCGTATAGTTGGTCCCTATTTTTTTGAAGGAACACTAAACGGAGAGGACTACTTGAACTTTCTCCAGTTCGAACTCATTCCGGCTTTAGCTGTTTTGTTTCCTAACCCACAAGATCCTGACATACCTAATAACGAGATATGGTTTCAACAAGATGGGGCACCTCCTCACTATTCAATCGCTGTTCGACAATTTCTTGATGCAACTTTTCCCAACAGATGGATAGGACGGAGAGGTCCGATTGAGTGGCCGCCAAGATCACCGGACATAACCCCATTGGATTTTTTCTTATGGGGTTATTTGAAGTCTAAAGTTTATTTGAATAGACCAAATAATATTGATGATCTAAAAGAGAGAATCAGGCAGGAAATAAGACTTATCAGTCCAGAAGTAATTGAAAATGTGCAACGGGAAACATTGAATCGACTTCAAAAATGTCTCGAAGTAAACGGACAACAGATTGAACATATGTAAAAATTAAATTAGTAATTACATTTGTGTGTTTTCATATCGTACCTCTCATTACCCACTATCTCCGTTTCTGGCAATCCATCGAGTTGAGGCATATTGTATGTTCACAAAAAGTGATAAGAATTTATCGTAGAATTGTAAAGTGAAATAATATACAGGGTATTACCTTTAAAAAAACTAATGACAAAGCCATAGCTCTTGAATGAGACACCCTGTATACAAAATTTTTATTGCGAAAAATGCCCAAATAAAAATACTAATCGACCTGTCCGAGGATTTTAACATGAAATAGAAACCTAATTTTTTAATGAATTTGTTCCTTTCATCATGAAAGCACTGTATATATATATATATATATATATATATATATATATATATATATATATATATATATATATATATATATATATTCTTTTTGGGAGTGATATTTGTATTAAGCTATTTCATATTTCTTCGTGGATTTGAAGGTTTTGCGCACATTTATGGCACATCTGAATTTAGGTAAATGGTTGAAAATTTGTACGTGAATTGAGCTGGTGGTAGTGAAAGAAAATCAGTGAAGGAGGTTTGCTGCTCACGCTTCATTCATGAAAGAGATTTTGATTTTGTTGTTATTGGAAGTTATTCAGTATTTCTGAACTTCTAGCCAGCAATATCTATCTGTCAATTCACAAGTGTATTATTACGATTTTAACTGTCGTTTTAACAAAATTTTTGAAATAGATACTTTATTTCAGAGCTGGATTATCGAATAGAACATGATGGCCGTTTCGGTTGTAATAGATGTGGGGCTTCTTAAAATATGAATGTGGCGTCGAACCGAAGTTTAAGTGCGAAAATTGCTTCAAAAACTTCAAACACAAAAATCATCTGAAACAACATTATTCGAGCAAGAGTTGTGGTTCAGTTATTGCTGATTCACTAGAATCATCTGATTCTGTTAACGAAGTTTCATGGTTCAAGATTGAATTTAATGGAAACTCATTGTTGGATGATTGAACTAGTCCAATTTAACTTGATATTAACAAATTAAATTGAAATTTTAACGAAAATATACATAACACATATACATTCATAATAGTTATTTTTAATGACAACTTTTATTTCTGTAGACTATTTTGTAGTAAGGTAAATAATATCGATTTTCAGTGATTATTTGACTATAGTGACAGTTTATACTGCAAACGAGCATCTCATGTTATGACAACACTATATTCTCTTCTCTTAAATCTATACTTTCAATATTATATTATACTGAGAATGTTGTTCATCTATAGAAAGTGGATTTTTAACACAATATTTCGAAAGCCTATTGTATTTATATTTAACAATACGTATATGTATTTTTCCTTATATTTTTGTTGTCATGTTGGATGTAAAAAATATATAACATTAATTGTAGTGTCTCTTATCAATTGTTTCACTCAATTCTATCTCTCTCATTGTACACCTAACACAGCCTCTTGTTTAGCAGGCGGCAGCTTAATACATACACACTTAGCATTCAGGAGATCCAGGGTTCAAACCTACAGGCCCACAGATATGAGTTTTCCCCATGGCGTGAGTAAATCACTACTTATATATTCACAGTTATCAATATTTTCATCTGATCATATCTCTCTCTATTTCATAAACCATACAATCATACTTATCATGCATACTTCAGAGAGGAATGGAATACCGAGTATCTATGCATTATTAGGTAGCCTAAGAACGTATACAAACTGGTGGAATGGATCAAATCGGCAATTCAGCCCTAATACCATGGTAAGGTATAAGATTTGAATGTAGACAAACATTATTTGGTCCCTCATGAGCCTAATTTTCATCTAAAAGTTATCATCATAAACTCCTTTACAGTTTCTACTACATACCACTGATGAATCAAAAAGGAGAGTCCTCTGTAGACCAGCCGTAAGGCGTACCGCTTGTAAGCCGAGTTTGAAAGCGTGAGGGACGTTAGTAGAATCAAAGTTAAAAATTATTTTTGTTAGATTTTTAGTTTAAAAGTTCTAAAGCGTTAGGGACGTTAGTAGAATTGAAATCAAAAATTATTTTTGTTAGATTTTCAGTTTAAAAGTTTAAAAGCGTTAGGGACGTGAGTAGAATTGAAGTTAAAAATTATTTTTGTTAGATTTTTAGTCTTGAAGTTTGAAAATGTTAGGGACATTAGTAGAATTAAAGTTGAAAATTATTTTTGTTAGATTTTTAGTTTAAAAGTTTTAAAGCGTTAGGGACGTGAGTAGAATTGAAGTTAAAAATTATTTTTGTTAGATTTTTAGTTTTAAAGTTTGAAAACGTAAGGGACATTAGTAGAACCAAAGTTAAAAATTATTTCTGTTAGATTTTTAGTTTAAAAGTTTTAAAGCGTTAGGGACGTGAGTAGTATTGAAATTAAAAATTATTCTTGTTAGATTTTTAGTCTTAAAGTTTGAAAATGTTAGGGACATTAGTAGAATTGAAGTTAAAAATTATTTTTGTTAGATTTTTAGTTTAAAAGTTTGAAAATGTAATGGACATTAGTAGAATTGAAATTAAAAATTGTTTTTGTTAGATTTTCAGTTTTTAAATTTAAAAGCGTGAGGGACGTTAGTAGAATCGAAATTAAAAATTATTTTTGTTAGATTTTTAGTCTTTAAGTTTGAAAGCGTGTGGGACGTTAGTAGAATCGAAATTAAAAATTATTTTTGTTAGATTTTTAATTTTAAAGTTTGAAAATGTTAGGGACATCAGTAGAATTGAAATTGAAAATTATTTTTGTGAGATCTTAGCTGAAAATTATTAAAAAATAATTCTATTAGTTTTAACTGAATTTTTAAATTTAGTTATTATTTTACTAAAATTAAATTTTTTAATTGGTTTTAATTAATTAATTAATTAATTAAATTTAAATTAATATAACAGTTAATCTTAATGTAGATAGATTTATAGTCTTTTTCCTTTAGTCAATTTCATGTATACTGATTACTAAGTAATTTAATTATTTAATTTTATTTACTTAAATTTATATTAAAAACAATTTTTGTTAGTTTTTAAATATGGGTTATCATAGCTTGATTTAAACTTATTATACTTTTTTTTTATAAGAAGAAAAGAGTGAATAGTCAATTTTAATTAAAATTAAAATTGATTAATTATAGGTTATTCATTTATCATTCAAAAAAAAGTTTTATTTATATTTTTAATTTAAAATTCAAAGTAAAATTTTTTCTTATTAAATTTTTTTGTTTATTTTAATTTTTAATTCTAATAGGGTTGGGGTTAAATTTAATTCAATATTTGTGCTCTATGCACCGAACGCCACCGACGACGTTACTATGGAAACGGCATGTGAATTAACATAATATGTCATTAGTATGAAATTATTCGAATATATCAAATCGAATTTCATCGGTGTGTTAAAATCTCCGTTAAAATAAGCGCTTGTAGAAAAAATATTGTTCCTAACTCGTGCGGAAAGAGTCTTTCCCGCACTCAACTGGATACCCGAACTCCGCTTCGCGTCGTTCGGGTAACGGCAATTTCGTGCGGGAAAATATCTCTTTCCGCACTTGTTAGGAAAATAACTATTGTTTCAACCGACACCTTTCGCCTTTTTCATTATACTGAGTATTCCACTAAAGACCTTCACTTTGGATTCTGGGATCTATGGTTTGACAAACCACTTCCAAAGAGAGAACGAAGTGTACTGAAACATAGAACTAGAACCACTGTCATAGAGGACGTTTCACTAGTGCGTTTTATAGGACGGCACACGGCATACTGTCTCCTCCATTTAATAGCAATTGGACGACGGTCTATTCGAAAATTCGCAAGCCATTGTTCGAGCACTCTAATCTCAACTCGAATTTCCGCAGCTATGCGGTCACCATACCCTCGTTTGACGGCGAGTTACTCGTGTGGGTAAACATTTTAACGCGGGGGATTTCATCATTTCTACATTATTGAACCAACAACGCTATTTTGACGGCTTTTAAACAGAAGGTGGTGTTCCCACCCTCCATGTTTATCCTGCACTTATAATGAACGCATGGTGGATTCCGAATTCTGCGTTCCCCACTTGCATCGTAAGTCGATGACACGTTTTCGTGTCTAGACCACGAGAAGGTCCAAGGGTGTCCTTGGGTTCAGGACCAGCTGCTTTTGATTTTGTCTACTGTTGTTCGAAGCAATTTTGCGAGATAACCAATGAAAATAATGAGATTATTAATCGAAAATATAATTGTACTCAGGAAACTGAAAGCATGAAATAACGATTGATTACACCGTCAAAGTTACAATAATCGGAAAAATTGTTGAAATTAATATAAGTTTTGATTAACAATTTTACAGTTATATAATTATATTCCTGTTATTTTTGTTACAATCGCGTATTGCAAAGTAATTATAAGTCAAAGTGTTCTGAGTGTTTATTGCTGTGTTAGCGTGGTTAGCTTTCAGCATAAATTCATAACATTATGTCGATCAGTATTCATATGAACACACCTCACTCTAGCTGAATATACTTTTGTGAGATAGCTTAAGTTTAAGTTAAAACTATGAAAGTTTGGTGTTTCTTTCACTGAAAAGATTATCTTCCATGTCTGTCGACGTACCGACTTACGGAATCAGCAAACTGCATTTATTAACTAACTTTTGATTGTGAACTGTTTACTCATATAAATTTGAAAAAAAAATATATATATATATATATATATATATATATATATATATATATATATATATATATATATTTATATATATATATATATATATATATATATATATATATATATATATATATATATATATATATATATATATATATATATATATATATATATATATATATATATATATATATATATATATATATATATATATATATATATATATATATATATATTTGCCTTTTTTGAATAAAATATTTGCAATGGATTAAACTTTAGGTCAGAAGAAATAAAAATTAAAACTAGGAATTCAGAGACCTTGTGCAAAAACTAGGGTATTTATAAAAAAACAAATGTTAGCGTACCCTCTCTCAATAGCGACCGGGGAGAAAAACTGGACGTATATTGCCAAAAGGCTTTTTTCTGGAATTTTACCTTTGCGTGACCTATAGGCGATATTAAATAATCAATAAAATAACAAGGCAGGATCAAAATGGGCCAAAAGAAGCGCACTTACCTTGGGACGTCCTGTATAGTGTGGAAGAGGGCCCTCTAAACTGCAGGCTGTAGCGATGAGATCTCCAAATCTCATATATCACCAGGAACAACTATCCTGTCAGAAATAACTCGATTCCCAAAATGAAAAACTAAATGAATATTCGAAAAACGGCGTAATAATACATAAAAGCGGGATGTAACATCAACGAATGCGTGAATTCAACTGGTTCTCTTATCTGACGACTTCTTTCATTTCAGTCGTAAACACATGATGAGTGCGATTCAGTTTTTGTCGCCCTCACTGCCAATAAGGTGAAATTCACACATATAAATCACGCAATTTGAAAATAAATTAAATTCCAATTCTATTAATTTGAAACAGACCTTGTATCCAGATTCAGCTTAAAAACTGAATCGAATATGTTTCTGTAGATATAGATTTAGAGCAATACCATTAATTATGATTCATTTTCATGTTCTTCAATTAAATATACTTCGATATTTCCGAAGTGATCAATCGTTTTGCTTCACCCTCCTCTATTGAATGCTTAGTCATATAATGAATCTTCAAGACAAATCTTCTTTGAGTCGAATAATTACAAAGATTACAATTGAAGAATACAAGTTTTTTGCAATCCAAATGGTAATGAGATTTCCAGCTGTTTTGGTTCTTGAAGGTTCTCAAGCATTTTCCACACATAACTCTTGGTTCTGTAACAAGAAATTCCATTAGTATTGAATGAAATAGTCGGATATCGGTCGGACCAGTTGACAAATAGTTCACATCAAAAGAAGTTTTCTCTTGAAGTTGAAGTCCTTCAGTAACTTTACTTTACCTGCAAAATATCTGATGAAAGTCAAGTTGGGCGAGACTCGCACATTGAGTGAATTATGCATTAGTGAATTTGCATTACATAATATCTACGCTTTCGGCATAAGAACGTGAACCGTAAAGAGTTTAGATATCAACTTTTCATCATAATCAACATTCAGAGTACATGATAGTAATTCTTGTTACCACAAATCTTTTCTTAAATTATCTTGGTCTATATGTTTCTTGGAAAATCGGATTTTTAATTGATGTCTTTGATATGTGTAATCAATGTCAATATATGTACTTGTTACAAAAATATGGATCCAAACATAATGAAAAAAATGGTTACAGCTTCAAGAAGTATATAACAAGAAACCAATTTACAGTTGTGGGAGAAGTTTTCTATAGTTTTCCTCATCTAATGTCAGCAGAATTATAAATCTGACATTAAAACAAATAGCACAAAATTAGCAACAGGACCGCCACAGCCGCATCAAGAGGTATACTTAAATAAAGCCAGGATTGAAAAAGGAGACGAAACCTTCTAACTTCATACATTTCTAGTTTAGCTTGAACGATATTTTTCCTCCTCACAATGAGTAGCAACAAACACCTATTATTCATTCATTCATATTCATTCCATCATCAACAGTTGATAGTAAAATTGGTCGCCGAAGCGCGCGAGTTGAAGAAATAATACGAATATATCATATATAACACTCAATATGAAAGATTGAAAAAATGTTTGTAAATAAAAGTAGTACAGTACTTTGAATAAGTTTAATGTAAATACAAAATTATTCGATGTGTCATAAACAAGTAAAGGAATCTAAAATATTTAATTGGCACTGAAAAAAAATATATGTATGAGATTCTTAAATATTGTTTGTTCATCATCTCTTAACAGATAACATTATATAAGGCACTATTATAGGAAGCAATTAGGTTCGTTGATCAAATAGAACAATGTGATGCCACATAATTTCCGAGTGAAAGATCATATGAATATATATATATATATATATATATATATATATATATATATATATATATATATATATATATATATATATATATTATATATACATATAAAATATGCATATACATATACATATATATATATATATATATATATATATATATATATATATATATATATATATATATATATATATATATATAAACATACAATTAAATTATCTTGAGTTAGAAGTCAGGGCAAAAAACGAACTTACTACTTACAGGTACATTCTAGCTTTCGTTAATTTTATCAACTTCCTCAAAAATGGAATGTGTGTTATAAAATTATCAAGTAAGCTGTAGGCTATTTACAACAAGAACAAAGAAAAAACGAGCAAATCAAAAGTGACCCGCCGAAACAGAAAAACAAGAACAGAAAATCGAGTCCAAGTGCAAATCTCAAATATTCTTCAATAAAACACATCAAATCAACAACAAACTGAAAAGTCAGGTTGCAGTATCCGATCAATCCCATTACTAAACAACGTCAAAAAAATATTCCACGTTTGGAATCCATCCTCAACTATGACAAACCAGTGACTTTATAATTATCATCATTCGTATTCGTTGTATTATTTTCTATATACCATGAAAGGTATTATAATATTACTATGTTATTGGTGTTTTCCTATTAATGGGAAATCCAGGGAAATACATCGAATGAACTATTTCGTTAACATGAACAAAAAGGGCACAAGTTCACTAATTGTTACGGCAGTTATTTTTTGGAGATTTAATCTAATTCGAGATCCAATCCCGTTAATAGAACACCAATAATCTTAGTAATATATACTCAAATACTTTATAGTTGAAAAAATTTAAAAAATATTACTGTTGACAATGATGAAATCATTGGTTTGTTATAGTTGAGGATGGATGTCATGGATGCTTTTCAGAATGTTGGTTACCTGATGTGTATTTAAGAAGAATTTTTGAGATTTTAGGCCACTGTAATAATATTTTTATTTTGCATATGTAGGGAGAAGTTTCAGGTTGATCTGGTTTTTCTGTTTCTGAGAAGTACTTATGCTTAGCCATCAGCTTACTCAACGATTTTATATACATACATTTTGTATTCATTCCTTGAGAAATTGACGAAAGCTAGAATTACAGTAAATAGGAAGTTCATTTTTAGTCTTCACTGCTAACCCAAGATGATATAATTTTCTTGATAGATCAAGCAGTCAATATTACTCTGAATATATATATATATATATATATATATATATATATATATATATATATATATATATATATATATATATATATATATATATATATATATATATATATATATATATATATATATATATATATATATATATATATATATATATATATATATATATATATATATATATATATATATATATACGTACATTTACACAGAAGAGCTGGAAAATTTTTTTAGTAATATCTTAAAATTAATAAATTGAAATTAGTTCACTGTATCATATGGTGGTCAATCTCCATAACAACAATTAATGGCTGACAGTTTCAAAATTGAAATGAGATTTCAGATAACGACGAAATGAAATGTTGGAAATAAAAAAATATTAGATCGATAAGAAGGAAACATAGTTGACAAAAAGTAAAAGATGTTATAATTAATATTGAAAAAGTACCCCACTTCCGACCACTCCACAACTCATTATCCGTATTTTTCAACAGTTATTCTTTGTTCTAACTATCACTTTTATTGTCTTCACCGTCGTCCGAATGTTTTGACTTCTTTCTTCGCCATTAGTTTTAGTAGTACGAGTAGAGTATTGCTTCATTAAAAATATTCTAATTGTGCATTACGGTATCAAGCAGTATGCTCATTTTTTTCATCTTCACGTTTTATAGCAGAGTAATCGATAACCTTATGCATCCTTTCCACGTGCCTAGTAACATGCATTTTTTGTTTGGCTTTGTAGGAACAATAAGGGCATGTAAATTGAGGCTCTTTCCCACATTCCCATTTCATGTGGTTTCTGAGTGAACTTTTCAGTTTATATCCTCTTCCAAAATCTGGACAACAAAAAGGTGATTCGCATTTTTCAACTGATACAGCTCTCGTTGGATAAATTATTTTTTTCACAAATCTGGAAGAGAAGAAATTATTAAATAAAGAAACGAAAAAAGAAAAATCAATGATGAAAAAAATAAATCAAACACTAATTCTGTTCATTCAATTTATTTCAAAATATTCTGTATTCATGTATAGAAAAAAATGTCTAGGAACCTAAGGAATAAAACAAAAATGCACTTTCTACCTAGCATTGTACTGAAAATGAATAAGTTTGGAAAAACTAGGTGAAATGATAATTTTTAACAAAGAATAATGAATGACTTTTAAAAGTGAAAAATTTCATATTCTAGCATTAAAATCATAACTTCAGAATTGTATTACTCTCGAACATTTAAGTTTGTAGTGACGCATAAGATTTTTCTTCTCGTAGTAAGTTTTTCCACATCATTCTCATCATTCATTCTCAGCCCGTCTCCATCCACTCCTGGATGTAGGCCTCTTCCAGATCTTTCCATGTCGCTCTGTTTGACGCTACTTGTAGCCAATTCTTCCCCCCAATCTTCTTGATGTCATCCATCCACCTCCGTTGCGGTCTTCCTACACTCCGACTTTTTGTCCCGGGTCTCCACTGAACGATCTTTTTCCACATAAACAGCGAAATTCTCCTTTACCTCTAGGCCTTCGAGTATAAATTCCTTGTGACGGTAAAATTTTCCGAGTCTGTTATAGTTAGCAATTTTCGTGTCTTTGTAAGTAAATAAACCCTTACACATTCGGTGAAACGTCCTTGAGAATTTGATAGCACATTGAGAGAAAGATATTGCATCTGGCAAATTCAATCATTTTCAGTTTAACTTTTTTTTTTTTAACTCGAGGGACCTACAGTTTAACGCCGGTTCCGAACGGCCAATGGGCTTGAAAACTATGTACATTACCCAACATTTTTCATCATAAATAACCACTAAATTCCGGACATATACAACACCCAAAAGCGAGGTGGGACTCGAACCCACAATCCTCGGTTTACAAACGGTATAAGGCGGTTCACCTCACCGCTGGTCTACCGAGGCCTCGTGCTAGTGAACACTTCACAGTTAGTGTGATTAAATACCGAAGGCGAAATTGCATTCTTTTAGTTTTTTGATTGTGGATGTGCCATACTATGTAAGTAAATGCAAGTACATAAGTTTTCTGGCCACGCAATGATGCAAAAAATACTTTTCTTTCAGTGAAGCTATAATTCAATAGAGGATATTCGAACATCCACTTCAGTTTGTACTTCAGTTGGTACTTCATTTTGTACTTCAGATTTTTTTCCATTTCAACCTTAACTTTGGTTTCAACTCAAAAATTTGATTGGACGCTCAACAACTAAAACCTGCCGATTGATAAGAGGTTGTCTTTTTGCCATAATTTTTCTAAGATTTACTTCAAGTCGGGGTAAGTCGATTTATACCTACGTTGCCAAGTGTATCCGCATTCCTGTTATCTAAGGACCACTTGAAAAATCTGATTTCCCTCATCCCGAAGGAAGTGGGAAACTTAATTCAAAAATAATATTTTTTGTGTGTATCAACTTTCAAAAAATAGAAATCATCTTTGTTAGTAATTAAATTATACTATGCGAGGGGAACGTAGCGCTACGCTTCTGTAATTAATTATTTTACTTATTCTACTGTTAACTATTACTATATGATTATTATTCTTTCCTTCCTTAACTAGCTATTTATAATTTTATCCTGTATTCACCTGCTTCGAAGTTCTGTGTTATAAGTCTAAGATTTCGACTTGTTTCATTTTTCGTATTTTTATGAACTTACTAAGAACTATTTCTCATTTCTCATTAATTGAATGCAATTATAAAAATTACGTGGCGCCCTTAGGTCCCACCGCCCAGTGCCTCCGATGAAAAGCAAGCCGACGGCCCCTTTTTAGGGTATATCCTGAAATCGAAACAATATAAACTTACTGAAGAATCAAACAGGGTAATGATTCATTCAATATTTCAGCTTCCACCAAGTGCACAACTGAACAAATGTTAATTATCTCGTTCAACTACCCGATAAAACATGTGAATTAATTAAATTAAAGATATAATCCTTACTCCCAAAATGTTCACATTTCATTGAAAAGTAAATTAGAATTTAAGAATATTTAGTATATCCAGAATAACATTGAGTTTTATAATAGAAAAGAAGTTGCTCACAAAGATATTCTAGAATTCAAACTACGTTAACTTATTTATTTATTTATTTATTTATTTATTTATTGACGGCAAAGCCAATTCACAAAACATATTCAACAAAGTGTGAATCAAATGCATCATTGAATGCTTATGTCTAGTGTCTACATTACAAATTACAAAAAAAAAGAAACACATATAACATATAACACATATAACTTATATTGTTTTACTTCGTGACCGAAGGAAGAATGCAGTTAATAAATAATGAAGCTGGAGGATTCAGAAATGGTAGAATGATTTTTAAGTTACACACTCAGGATATCTATAATTATTTTTTTCTTCGATCGTGGTAAAAGTGACACTATTTTGACCTGTTTTCTATGCGCAAAGCTCAACATTCCAGAATAGTGTGCAGTTGCTGAGCTATTAGAAAATAACAGTGCGGTAATATTCTTAACTCACTGCTGTAGCGTGCGGTAATGTTACAAATGGATTATTTCAATAAAATGAAACAAATTATGGTTTTAATTTTCATAATTGTTGTTCATATTTACATTTATTGCCAATTCAGCAACATACGCCATCAGTAAATTATCAGAAAAGGATACACTGTTGTTTTTTCTGCAAAAAATCCATGAAGCGTTGGTACGCAAGTTTGTACTTCTCTCTGGATTTCGCCGGAAGTAAATTAAGTGCTAGTTCAGGCGGCGTGCAAGGTAACAAATAATCACTATCAGTGTTCATGTTCACTAATTCTTTTTTAATTCCTTATAAAATACAACGAATCAAACAAAACCGGCTTTAAATTTATTTTATTTTTGTCATAACAAAGTAATTTCCAAGGTTATCACTTCTATATTTCAATATGAACATAAAGAAACCTATTTAAACTTACTTGATTAGATCTTGAATGAAATATTTTTTAATTAATTTTTTAAATGTAAATCAACGATCGAAGAAAAAATAGTATGTATAATTCGTGGGAAAAGCATTATGCTTTTCCCACTAATTATACAATATACTATTTCGTGCAATAATCGCACGCGAAGCGAGTATTTCGTGTTCGCACCACAGTCCGCGAAATTTAATTTCGCGGCGGTTACCCATAGCAACGGCCGCCAAACCAAACAACTGTGTCACATTTTTTAACATTTACCTTCAACGATAAGTATGTTTCATCATTAGCTTCTTTTAGGAATGAATCAATTTGCTCACGCGTAAAAACTTTTGATTTCTTTGCTTGATAATCTACTGGCTTTCTTTTCATAAATGGTACTAATTTTGAAAACTTTCTAACGTCGATCCCTTGTCGTACGTTCAACATACACTTCAACATAGAATAAATGCTCCATAAAGTTGAACTTTTTAAAACTTTTGATTTCTGCATAAGATATGCTAATAAAATGTTTCCAGACATCATCTTAACATTCTGTTTGTCACACCAATATTTAAACTCGCTGTAACATTTTTCGTACTGCTGTTTAGATTTTTGAGGTATCTATTAAATCGGAAAGTGCCGAGTTTACAATACTTTTTTCTACAAACGTCAAAAAATGACAAAGTTCGCGCATTGACAACAATATGCGAAGTGACCCTTTTTTTCATTTTCCTTCGTTGCCATGACACCGTGCGCGAAGTAGTGTGCGAAATACTTACTTCGCACACTGCATGTAAACTATATGGGATTTTTATATTTTAACCTTCCTCAATCAAGCAAAAATCCAAGAAATCATTTATTTATTAATGTATAACAATAATTAAGGCTTTCAAATTGTGAGAAAATTTAACACTACCTAATTTTATTCATTATTTACAATGTTAACATTAATGGTGCAGCTAGTGCACGAACCAATATTTATTCCTTAACCAGATAAATCAGATTCAGCTCGTGATATCGTAGTTTTGGGAGTTGGAAGACTTTCCATTTTTGATTTGCAAGCAACTGCCGTAGAGGTGACAGCCCTTGATCCTGAAATTTCACAGTATAAAATTTTATTTGATATTTGAATTTTATTGTTGATAGAAGATTTCCATCCTCCATGTCGCTTCAAAACACATATATCGGCCCCCGTATTAGCAAGGAGTGTGGCCAACAACGTCTTTATCTCAAGACGTTGTTGGTGTGGCTGATGTTCTCCGAAAACAATGGCCCGTGTAGGCATCAGGATTTGGTAATTTTAGGTGTTTTGCTATTAAGCTAGGCATCTTTCCAATACTATTTATTCCATCAATTTGGTTAAAACATCTCTTATTTTGATACTTCAAAAACAATCGGCGACTGGTAGCATAACTTGGACGAAGAGCCGAATATTTTCGGTAAATGTCAGTATAATCTAAATTTGAAACTGTAAAAATTCGTTGTATATTCGTTTTTGTATCGGGTACTTTAACAATCAAAATGGAATTTTTATCTTTTATGTCATCGACCGTCATTTTAGTGAGCTCCTCGCGGCGGCAAGCACCCGAAATACCCAGTATTAAAACAACCTAAAAGGAAATCAGTTATTTAAAAAACACATCAAACAATCATCAAAAATCTACCTTAACCAACAAATAGGTTTCATCATCTGCCTCTCTTATGAATTGTTCAACTTGCTATCTAGTCAATACCTTAGATTTCTTAGGGTGGTTTCCAACTGACAATTTTTTCAAATATGGAACCAACTTGGTAAATTTCTTAAAATCCACGTTTTCTTTAACATTGAGTGTTGCTTTCAATATAGAATATAAATTGCCCATAACGTGGAAGACTTCAGCTTCTTAGACTTCTCTCCAAAATATGCCAACAACATATTTTCGGATATCTTTCTGGCTTTATTTGCTACACACCACTCTTTAAATTGCATTTTCATACTGGCGCCTCGATTTCTCCGGTAAAAGATTTGAAATTACTGAATTGGCCGCATCTGTCAAGTTAGGTGGGGTACTGCTTACTTCATCGTCGCTCGAAATTTCCATTATTTTACAGTTATAAATATCACGCACGAAATTGACGCGAATAAAAAGTCACTCCAAAATAATTATCAAGAACTGTCACTTTGAAATTATTGTCAACAAATGCCATTTTATCTCCATAGTTACAGTAATTACTTGATTTGGAAAAACAGTTTAAGCCAGTTCAACACTATTTTTCATATCAAGCTAAGCATGTTGCTTATTTTAGAACAATATTTTTGACGTTTGTAGAAAAAATTTTCTTTGCATCTCATGCGCGAAATACTTTGGTGAGCTCGACTATTTTTTTTAACTCGGCTGCGCCTCGTTAAAAAAAATCAGTTCTCGATCACCAAAGTAGCATTTCGCGCACTAGTTACAAAAATAACTATTTAACTGTGGGGGAGTCACAGTGAAATATCACTATCAGTGTCACACATATTTGCGAACTGTCAAAATATTTTGTATATATTCGAACATGGTCATTTCCATAGCAACGCTGTGACTTGTTAATTACTGTTGATTTTAAAGCACTAATATTTTTATTCCAATTGTCTAGTTAGATCGATTGCACGAAAAATAGTATTTATGCCATGGCCGCGAAAATTTTTAGCTAACTCAAGATTATCCTGCCTCGGCCGCAAGGGGACTCGGCGATAACTTCTCTTTCAGTACGCTAAGAAGGTATTTCACGGCCTAGGTTTACAAATAACTACTGTAATGAAAAGTTTGATATTTTTTACAGGCGCTTGAGCGACTAAAGAAGAACAAATCAGTTTAACAGTTATTAAAGTTTCAATTATTCATGAGAATAAAGAAGTGATTATTTTCATTAATAATAGAACATTAATTAATTACCAAACCATAAATACATCCAGAAAGAACGAATAATTGGATCTCCTAAAGTAGTAAAATGAAAGAACGTTGAATCGCTGGTTATAATTGTTGGTTGAGTGCAAGCTAGAAGAATTTCATCACTTCATTTCATGTGTGTTTTGGTTGTGTAGAAAAAAAAGGGAAGAATAGCATTTTAAATTGGAGACGAGGAAATAGTTTACGTTTTCTTGTGTGCGTTAATATTCGGTTTAGAAGTTGTGAATTTTCAAGATATATCGAAATGAAAGTAATTAATCTCGGACTACATAGATGGAATAATTTGAAAAACACACAGAAGAGCAATTACTTCTCAAATGGCCACAACAGCAAAAAATTTAATAAAATATAATTATATTAAAACAATGGTTAAAAATAACAATTTACACATTTATTATGAGAAATAACGCATGACGGACGTTTCGGTGGAACTTCACCTTCTTCAGATGCTAATGGCAAACTAAAACAGTTTAGTTAGCATCTGAAGAAGGTGAAGTTCCACCGAAACGTGCGTCATGCGTTATTTCTTATAATAAATGTGTAAATTGTTATTTTTAACCATTGTTTTAATATGTTTATTAATTTACACCAAGTATCGGCCCAATCAATCCAAAAAATATAATTAACCGTTTTCTTACTATTCATTTCTTCCACAATTCATATACGCTAAAGTAACTTTGATCTTTCAAACGTTTTGAGAGAGTCATCACGAAACATCAACTAAAATCGGTTCTTCAAACTTCAATGACCTTTAATTAATAAGGTTATTGCATAAAATAGATGACCAAATAAAAATACGGCACAGTCAAGAAATGTTCACAGATCTCACACAAGTTCCAGAATCTATGTATTTTATATATAAGCAATAGAATTACTTATATGATATTGATAAGAAATGATTTATAGTATGAGGGTCGATAGGGGAAATTCCTGATGTGAAAAAATGAAAACCAAGTATTAAATATTCAGTTACTGAGAGCGAAATTTATTGACCTATACTATGACAATCACATATATAGCATATTATAATGGAATTTTACACATTAACATTTCTATATCTTTTATAGAATTAGTTTCATGTTGGTTCAAAATATGCATTTTCAAGTTATATCCTCGATATGTCCTGAAGATGCAATTTTCAACTGAACATACGAAATTTGGTTGCTTGCCACATTCGTATTTCAAATGTCTTGTTCTTGTATAGCTTTGCTTATAGCATTTGTTACATCTAGGGCAGATGTAGGGTCCTAAAATATCACTTATCAATGAAAAAATTCACAATGGAATCTAGCAACGAAAGCAAATACAGAACGAACTAATACTAACATTTACGTAACTTTTTAACCGAGGGAAAATATAATTTCATAACTAAGTTATGTTACCGTAGACTCCCGACTAGCAGAAAATGCTGAAAACGATCATGTCGAAGCGAATGCGTCAAATTCCACAGTGATGATTTTCATTCGAATTATTGTATGCATATTTATTATAAAGTTGCCGGTCATAAGTAGGTACGAAATTAATAAATGTTTTATTTGTGAAAGTAGAATTGTACAAGAAAATTTTCATATCGTAACATATATTATAATACAAATCATCAACACATGAAACAGTCAAAGAAAGATATTCGCAATGCAAGGTTTCAGTAATTTTCTTTCTTGTCTCTATTACACCAGTATGAGGTATTTATTATAATTTGAAAATGCTGTCTGCTATATTTTCCCAACTGCTATTTCGAACAAAATATAGGGAAAATTCTTGCAGATAATTGGGAGCTATTTCTCACATTCATACTGGCTTACTTAAGTCGGAACGAAATATTGTTACTCAAATACGTGACTTTAAAGATTCAAAGTAGTATTACTTTAAATAAAGTCTTCTGGAAATTATCGCGTTTTATGATACCTACTAATTCAAATATATACTTATAAAGTATAAACTTGGCTTATGTTTCACTATATTATATAGTGAAACATAAGCCAAGTCTGTTTTATTTTAAAATTTATACTTTATTCTTTATGATGTTTCAAAGTAGTATTACTTTAAATAAAGTCTTCTGGAAATTATCGCGTTTTATGATACCTACTAATTCAAATATATACTTATAAAGTATAAACTTGGCTTATGTTTCACTATATTATATAGTGAAACATAAGCCAAGTCTGTTTTATTTTAAAATTTATACTTTATTCTTTATGATGTTTCACCAAGTGATGTGCGAGAATTCAATCTCAGTTATCAAATGAATATATATATATATATATATATATATATATATATATATATATATATATATATATATATATATATATATATTAATATATATATATACGTGACTTTAAAGATTCAAAGTGGTATTATTTTAAATGAAGTCTTCTGGAAATTATCGCGTTTTATGATACCTACTAATTCAAATATATACTTATAAAGTATAAACTTTAAAATAAAACACACTTGGCTTATGTTTCACTATATATTATATAGTGAAACATAAGCCAAGTCTGTTTTATTTTAAAATTTATACTTTATTCTTTATGATGTTTCACCAAGTGATGTGCGAGAATTCAATCTCAGTTATCAAATATATATATATATATATATATATATATATATATATATATATATATATATATATATATATATATATATATATATACAGGGTTTATTTCACTAGGTTAATGTCATCATTTAATAACTATTTGCATAAAACATGAATTAATTGTGAAATTGTTTTGAAAATGACTAGAAGTCGAAACGCGTAAACTATAGTGTATTTTAATGAATAGTAAATGTTTTATGCAAATAGTTATTAAATGATGACATTAACCTAGTGAAATAAACCCTGAATATAAAAATGTCAGTAAATACCAACGAATTATATATATATATATATATATATATATATATATATATATATATATATATATATATATATATATATATATATATATATATATATATATATATATATATATATATATATATATATATATATTCGTCCCAATAATAATCCCCAAGAATAACCTATTGTAGACCAGAAAACAGAGAAGTCTTTATTTTATTTCCGATTCATATCTCTTGATATAAATCTTTCCAGCCTTGATATATATATATATATATATATATATATATATATATATATATATATATATATATATATATATATATATATATATATATATATATATATATATATATATATATATAGGTATATATATATATATATATATATATATATATATATATATATATATATATATATATATATATATATATATATATAATTTAGCAACACAGCTGGAATAAAAAATATGAAGACTTCTTGTTAAAATAGAGGATTCAAATTTTTTTCCAAATTGTTTGAAGAAAATATAATCGATGTATCTTATTTTTGAAATAGAGGTTTCAATATTTTCCATTTATTTCTTCAAATATACATGATGGTTAACAAATTATAATGTTCTCAGAATGAATAGCCCTGAACGTGGCACCCTTACTGAGTTACATTAACAACAAATGTCCGTGTTGGGGTAACCTTGAGGTATTTCCTCTGTCTTATCGCAGCCGCATAAAGTGTTAACATGGTTACAAACATGAAAACATGAAGATGACACTTTTGAGTAAAAGAGAATGTATTTCTTCCTTAATTTTGTCCTTTTTTTACATATCAATTTTTAACCCCTTTAGACAAATGGTGGGGCTAAAGAGATGTTAAAGCTTGAAAACCTGTACACACGCATGAAAATTAGAAACAAAAATTGAAGCGTTGAGGAAAAATATTTGAGAACCTAAAACAACACACCCATCCCAATTCACGTACATATTATATTAAATATGCGACGGTAAATAAAAATCAATTGGAACACCCACCGTACACGTCTCTTGAACAATCAAACAAACTTCTTTGTGCGGGAGATTTATCCTTAACTGTTTGATATAAAAATAAAATTCACTCATGGCAACTGTGTCTAATCCATAAGTATATCTGAAAAAATATTAGGAATGTTTTCGAATTGAAACACTGGTTTTATAGCAGACGTATCATACATCAAGTCGTGTATGTTTCTCAGGTGTCCTTTCATGGATGTTTTTCTTTTTGCTCTATAGAAACATTTTTCCACAGGACATTTAAACACGGTTCTTTGCCACATTCATATTTCATGTGGTTGAACCTTGAGCTAGCATAGCTGTATTTTTTTGGACAATTTGGACATGGATAACGTCCTCTTCCTGCTGAAAGAAACATTAATGTTAAACAAATAACTACTGAAATAACATTTGGCCATAAGTTTGGAAGTATCAAAATATTTCTACTATTAACACTAACTGAATTTTGACTATGTGATTGTTTATTACAGTAAAACCTTTTCAAATATATTCAACAAGTTATTAACTTGCGTTCATTTTGAGATGACAGTTGTTCTCGTGAACTGTCCATTTGTCTTTTCAAAATTTATTTATCGTACTGCATACTATAAAATGTATATAAATAAAACAAAGTCGTGTTAGTTACACTATTTATTACTCGATAACGGCTGGACAGATTTTAATGATCTCTGAATTGTTGGATTCGTCTCCGCCCCGAATAGCAAAATAACTATTAAAATGTCGGAAAGAGTCACTATAAAAAAACTAACAAATCGATTGGTCACAATCATTCCAGATCATAGATTGCACACCGAACAGAGAATGTAAAGATATCCAAATACATAGAAAATACTCGTATCCAAATGTTAACACTATTTAGAAAACCAATGATATCAATTATTAAATCGGTTGGTCTAATTCATTCCAGATTATAGATTGACAAGAAGGAATGTATGAGAAATTGTCGAAACAATCCATTACCAATGTCTGTCAGTATATAAGCTATAAATCGCAAAAGAGTGAATTTTGTTTGTTTTATGTTGTCTGTGATTTGTTTTAAAAGAAGCATATAAAGGTTACTCTGTGGATGAGCCTGGCTTACCACCGCACAATTTACAACTTAAGGTTTGCTCGGTAGTCATCATGGTTAGAAATCTAAACCAACCAAAACTATGCACTGGTACTCGTTTGGTGATGATCAATGTGATTCAAGCGACGACAGTCAAAAGAAAATTTAAAGCTGAGGAAATTCATGTCCTTCACGGTGCACCAGCTTTTATACCCCACACCCTATTTCACTCTAAGGGAATTTTTTACACATTAATTACAATTTATTAAACCTATTCCCAAATTTATTACAGTGGTAGAACTCAAGTTATAAGGTTGTAGTGAAGTCTATGAAATTGTGAATTTGATGAAACCCTAGTGTTATTGAAAAAGACCTTTGCTTATTATAACTGAAAATAATCAGAATAATTTATAATATCTTTTTTTTCACAACTGGGATTTTTAGAAAAACATTAATTTGGATCTTCATTAATGACATGAAAATTATTTAGCCATTACTAGTTGATCGTTACAATAATATTGATAGAGAGTATATTCCCCCATTTTTCATCTTTTCTTAAGTAAGTAAGTGGGACAATAACAGACAGCTTCTATTTATATTCAGTTAGCCTATTATGTTATTTCATTAATTGTAACTATGATTGCATATACATTATAGTTCAGCTTTGGATTGTTGAAATTAATATTATATCTTTCAGATTTGTCCGCTACTCCTCCTGAATTCAAGACTCCTGATTTAAACTTCAAGAATTTGACTTTGCTAAGCTCACTAAATACAAAAAAACATTTTTGTAAATTTTGTTTCAAGCTCCAGTCTAAATTTGCACGTCATTTGGAAAACAAACATAAACATGAAAATGAGGTTGAAGAATTTCTAAGACTCCCTAAAAAAAATTGTTTGGGATTGAAATTGATTGGGAAAATACGAGTTGCAGGAGATTTCTTATACAACACTCAAAAACAATATAATGTAGATGACAATTTAATATTAGTAAGACGTCCTACAGTATCAAAAGCACGAAATGCTGAGCACTACAAACCATGTGGCAACTGTGGAGGGATGTATTCATATCTCTCGTTGGTAGCTCACTACAGAAACTGCAAAAAGGACCGGCAAAAAGGCACAAGAGACATTCTTCTTTCTTCCAGGAAAATGAGTTTGGTTGATTCTGAAGCTAGTCATATTTTAAGAAACAATATTTTTCCATCATTTCGGGAAGACCAAATCAGTGAGTCTATAATGACAGATAAAATTATCATATTATTTGGAAATCGTTTGTGTCAGAAATATAGGTCTCCACATTTTTACAAAATGATACGTGCTAAAATGAGATGTGTTGCCAGGTTTTTAGCCACTTTCAGAGAAGTATGTCAAATATCTAATATGAAGTTTGAACATATTTTTGATCCATCACATTATGACACTTGTGTAGTAGCTATAAATAGAATGTGTGGATTGAATCAGAAGACTGGAAGATATTCATCACCTGCTACAGCTTTCGCAATAGGATCTTACTTGAAAAAAATTAGTTTCTATCTAATTGCCGAATATATCAAAGCAAAGGATAAGCAAAGACAGGAAGAAGTGAAAGATTTTCTTGTACTGTTGCAAGAGGGCCTTACCCACGATATATATAATAGTACAAGAAAATCAACAAGAATGTAAAAGAAACAAAAAAATTATACTTCCTTCTTCAAAGGACATTCAGTGTTTGAGGATGTATTTGGAGAAACGGCAAAAGATGTTCATTGACAAATTGAACAAAAAATTTCAGTATAAACATTGGAAAGAGCTCCTTAGTCTTACATTAATATCTTTGCAACTATTCAACCGCCGAAGGGCTGGTGAAATAGAAAGGGTTCAAATATCAGATTTCATGAATTATGAGCAACTGCAGAATGATGACGAGATGCTCATCAATTTAGACCCAAAAGAGAAGAAAAAAATTAAACAATATGTGAGATTTTTAATACGAGGAAAATTAAATAGGGGTGTTCCTGTTATGGTGAACAAATTAAATTTATTAGCTCTGGAACTTCTGATCTCACAAAGGACTGAAGCAAAAGTTTCCGCAGATAATAAATATCTGTTTGGAATTCCTGGTAGTTCTCAAAGACATTTGTCTGCTTCGAATCTAATGAACAGATATTCAAAGCTATGTGGTGCCCAAAGACCCACAACACTTAGAGGCACCGAACTAAGGAAACACATTGCTACCAAGTGTGGAACCATGAATTTAGGTAAAACTGGAACCAAGGATGTTGCAGAGTACCTAGGTCATCACGAAAAAATTCATCTGGAACACTACAGACTTCCAAATGCCGTAAAAGACATTGCTCGTATGTCCAACATTTTAGAGAAGGCACAAGGCAACGAAGACGATAGTAGTAGTGACCAGGTGAATGACTCAAATTCAATTTTATCTATAGATAATGAAAATAAAGGTAAGCTCTTCTAGTCCTTTTTAAAATTTTTCAAGAATTGAAATTTTTTTTGTAAAAACGATGAATGATATATCTTCAAGTGCATATATACATAATGGGACCAGAAGCAATCTGTTCTAGTCTTGTTTTATAATTTTTAAGTAAATTCAAAAATTAGAATTTTCCAATCAATATTACATATGTATTGAAAATAACAATTTTACAGATAACTCTGACAATATCGGAAATAATTCTCCACAGAATTTTAGTAATATGAGTATAAGATTTTTTTTTCGCTTAAAATTATATACAAATTGAAACTTTATCCGTAAACCTAAGTATAAGTGTAATGACCTCATTTGATTTTCCATTCAAATAATGTCTGTCTACAGCATGTGCTATGATTTTGTTATATCATCTATTGAATTATTTTACAGAACAAACTGCAAAACACAGAAAATCTCATGGTCAGCCGAAGAAAAGATTAAAGTGAATGAAGGATTCCAGTATTATATTCAAAATTTTGAAATGCCCACTACGACAGAGTGTAATACTTTTCTAGATCAACAGGGCTTGAATCGCTCAATTGGGCAATTGCGAGGATATATATCTAATCAAATACGGGACAAGAAAAAAGAGATCTTACTTCAGTCACAAGTTACTAAATTGAAGAAAGGTATGAATATGAGCTATCTCATGGAACAATGAGAATTGGTAGGAATCAGTTCATGGTTAGAAAAGAATAAATTTAGTAATGCATTGTCAATTTATGGTTTAGGAAATGAAAAATGAGATGTTTTTGAATAATTTAACTCAAAAGCTGAAATTTATCAGTGAGATAATATGCTCTAACTGAATTCATTATAGTGTCATTAGTCATACAAGTTTGTGAATGAGTTTATTTTTCAATCCAAAATATTTAACTAATTATTTGTTAATAATGTTCCTTCAAAGGATATATACTCATTGATAAAACAATATTTTTGCTTTGACAATACCAACTATCACAATCTTAGGTAATTGAGGGTATGATACATCTGATCATTGTGTATGATTCAGGTGGTGTCTTTTAAAATAATTTTCAATTATTTAATATCTGGGCTTATTTATGAAAAAAATTGGCTAAAACGCGAATGGTCAGTAAAAATAAATTTTTATTTTTCATAAATTGCAAGAAATTTGTTGAAGAATCATTTTGAACTCATTGAAAATACGACAGTTTGTTTCAACTTATTTTGAAAAATTAACTCATAATCGCTTACAGTGAACAGAACCAGATGGACGGCTGATGAGAAGAAGGAGGTATTCAAAATTTTTAAAAATGAGATTTTGAATAGAGCATTGCCAACTGCAGCTTATTGCAAGGAAGTTATAGCCGAGAACAATATTTTGCAGAGAAGAACAGGCGAAATGCTCCGGGCATTCATTTACAATCAGTTCAAGAAAATTCCGCCTGAATAGTGAATGCTACCTTCCTTTTTGTTTAGATGAAAGATAAAATTGAAATTGTGCTACATATCTATTTTTTCTACAAAAACCTTCTCTTGATTAAGGACGAAAATGTATTGAATTTCACATTTTTAACTGTTTTTATTCTAGTGTACTTTTTTAACAATATAATTAAACACTTGCTTCCGGAAGTATCCGGAAGACTTTCACTCCCAACAGACTATAAATATGATTCTTTTCACAATTTCAAGCCATCAACACTAAAATATATTATACAAAACCCATTATTCTGTAAAAAAAGTCCCATGTACTTATTTCAATACTTCCCCAAAATGCTTACGAAGTATCTGTGAAGACTTATTTTCGATGTGAATTTTTGGAAGGTATAGAAAGGAAAAAAAGTTGCTCAGGTATTATGTATGTTTACATTTCCTTACCCATATGGAATCAAGAAGGATATAATTATATCTAATTGCGTTCATATACAGTAGGTACAATATTCTCTACCTAAAATAGTAAAAACTTTATTGTTATGGCAAAAATTTAACATCCATGTGATATAAATCAAACTTCATACTAGAAATATAGAGAAATTATTAATCATCGTTATAATTATTGAGTAAATTTCATAAGATTAATGTCCCTGATTTACGATTATTAATTTAATTACTGTGCAAAATTAGGCAGTTGCTAATAAAAGGAAATAATCAAAACATCCTTACCTATAATCTATTCGAAACCAAGAGACTCCTGTATAAATGGAGTGTACAGTACTCGAACCAACTAATGAATAGTCTCCATCTCCAAGCATAGTACCAAAAATGAATCCCTTTTGGGGCGCTTGTTCAATCACAATCAACCGTAAAACAATATCTATAACAGTATACGGCGGCACGCGTTTGTCGACAGAATCAATCTAGGATACGCATTACAACGGTTTGGTTTTTGGTAATTATATAGTAAAATGTCACCCTCCCCTAAATTTATATTATATTTTGTTACTATTGAAGATACGAAAGAGCCGGATTCCTCAGTGCAGTCCTGGCAATATTAGTTTCGCGATCAAAGTAAAAAAAAAATATTTTTCATGATTATGCTCAAAAGATACCACTAGAATTGATTTATGTATGCTTGTTAACTGAATATCATCTCATAAATAATTTACTTGTTCTTGCTGATTATTACTAGTGGATGAAACATCGGATTTCTCTCATTTTCTATTGTGTATTGTGCAACCATCAAAGCGATAGAGATGAATACTTGATTTATTTGCTTGAAAATGTAGTAGAACTACGAAACTGCAATCGCAGTCGAAATAAACCAGTGATAAAAAACCAAGTGCATGTGTCACATTTATAGTCAAAATGTATTATAACAAAGTAACAGACGAATCCATCCAATATTTGAGTACTTGATGACTCTCTTCGTTTATATTTGGTTAAAACAATTGCAGGATGTTATGTTGCATAACTATTATATTAAGATCTACTGCCACCAATGAAATGATAACTACATATTCTTCAGTAATTTTTGATAATTATACATTTTATTAACATATTGTTACGAATTCGGGTTCGTTCGGATGATTTCCAATAACTAACTAAATTTAATTAATAAAGAAAACAAATCAGTATTTATTTACACAACAGTAATTCTGACTAGGGACGTTCCGATACAAGTAAATACGAGTAAGTATTCGATACTTTTGTTTCGATACCAAGTACTTTTAGTATCGAATCAATCTTGCGATACTTACTCGGTATCGAAACAAAAGTATTTGGTATCGAATCAGTCACCTCACTATTCTAACCTCCGAGTGCAAGAAAGTATCGAATTCATGAGTTAGAAGAATTTTAAATTGGAAAAAATCTCTTTTCTTAATATAAAATGTATCTATTTATGAATCGATACTTTCTTGAACTCGGAGGTTATGTTCGTGAGGTTAAAATAAGTCAGGTTAGTTTAATTTTTTGAAAGAAGAGTGCGACAGCGGCAAAATCGAAGTGCATATTCGGCTTTTTCAGGCCTAGATTTGTAATTAACAAATATTTTATGAATTTTGATGATTTTGTCATTTTTCGAAATAATTACCGAGAAAAATCTAAAATGTATCGATATGAGTAAGTATCGATACTTTGGAGGTACTCTAATGAGTAGTATCGAAAATTGATTCGAGTACTACTTATATGAGTAGGTATCGATACCTTGTATGTATCGGAACGTCCCTAATTCTGACAATAACCACACTTTTCAATAACTGTCACTACTTCAAAACACAGGCTTCGCTCTTCTTTTATAACACGGTAGTTCACTGTAAACTGTCCCTCGTCTCTTCTATGGTCGCTTTTATATGTCTTGTCATTCCTTCGAGAAGCTTCCAGAATGTTCTAGTCTTCGAATTAAGAGGGCGGTTACTTCAACGATCATCGAATAATCCAGAACATACAGAATCGGCTTAGTAATTTTCGTAACACTGCCCCCCTCTTAAGTTTGATCGTCCCGATCAAAATCTTCTGGAACACCTCCACCGTGATACTTTGCTAGCCTATCTAAATGTACAACTTTAGGCTTCGTCCTAGGAGTGCGTTGGATTCGGTAGACAACATCATTTATCCTCTTTGTGACTTTATAGGCTCCTTCCCAATTCTGGCTCAATTTAGGTGATAACCCTTTCTTTCGCTGGGGATTGTACAACCATATAAATCTTCTTCTTTAAATCCGGCTGAGTTCGCCCTCAAATCTTACCTGGTCTTCATTCTGTCAGTACAAGCATCTATCTTATCCCGGACGTGCTCATGGATCTTTCTTAGGTGCAGTCTCAATTCATCTGCATAATTCTTTACTTCCACTGGTATATCTTCTGGAGTACCGAATAGCAAATCACATGGCAAACGTAATTCTCTACCAAAGAGTATCTTTGCTGGAGTATGACCTGTGGAATCATGAATCGATCCTCGATAAGCCATCAACAGTACTGGCAAATGTCTGTCCCAATCCTTTTGGTGATCAGCCACAACCTTCGACAGATATTGTTCCATGGTGCGATTGAATCTTTCCACCATTCCATCAGACTGTGGATGTAATGGAGTGGTTCTGGTCTTCCGGATGTTCAACATCTCCATCACTTTCTTAAAAACTTCGCTATCGAAGTTTCGTCCCTGGTCTGAGTGCAATTCCAGTGGAACTCCGTATCGAGATATGAACTGATCTACCAGTACACGTGCGACAGTCTCAGTCTCTTGGTTCGGAAGAGCATAGGCTTCAGGCCACTTGCTAAAGTAATTCATGGCAACCAGTATGTATTTATTTCCATCGTTAGAAGTTGGAAATGGCCCGGCAACATCAATAGCGATCCTCTCAAATGGAAGCCCTACATTGTATTTCTCCATTTTTCCATGAGTTCTCTTTGAGGGTCCCTTAGTGGCTGCACATGTTGGACATTTTCTGCACCAAGCTTCTACGTCATCACGGCAGTAGACCCAATAAAATCTTTCCCTTATCCTTGCAATTGTCTTATTCACGCCAAAATGGGCCCCTGAGCTTCCACCGTGGATTTCCTGTAGAAGTTCTTGCACTTTGCTGGTTGGTACCACTAAGAGGGTTTCGATTTTTTTACCATCCGGACTTTCCCATTTCCTCTTGAGTAACCCATTTTCAAGAATTAAGGAATCCCATTGCGCCCACAGTGCTTTCGTTTTAGCGCTCATTGTTGAAATATCTTTCCAGGTGGGTCTACGGTCGAGTCTTTTCCAATCTCTGAGATGCTTTATTTCAGGATCTTGTTCCTGTGCCTCAATTAATTCTTCTGTCGTCCATCCCTGTTTCAAATCGATGGTAGTTCTCCTTAAATCGATTATTCCTCTGTTTCTGTTATTATCTCTGCCTCTGTTCATTCTGGAACGACATTCTCTACTGGTGTGTCCATATTTTCCACACGAGTAACATTCACCCTTAAAAGATACTCGGTTCTTTTCGAAAGAAGAAATAAGTTTGTCTAACCGTTCCAATACTACTCCAAGTGTATTATTTTCTTCTACTTCCACTTTTCGAGCTCTGTGTGTTGCTCGGTTATTACAAGATGTTAGTTTTGCTGTTTCAAATTCTAGAGCCATCACATCATTTCCTGTTCTAGGTCTCAAAATTTTTAGATGTTGAATCAGGTCGGTGTCTTTTAACCCATTAACAAAAGATTTGACATTCAATTGCTCGAGGATATCATCTGGAGCCATTGGGTAGGCTAACCGAGTCAACTTTTCTACTTCGGCCTGAAATTCTTGTAGTGATTCATTTGCCAATTGATGCCTACCTTCTAATTGGGCCTGATACAACATTTCTTTATGATCATTACCATATCTCAACTCTAGGGATTTTATTAGAGTTATGTAATCTTCCTGCTCTTTTACTGACAATTTTTGTAACAGTTCTGCAGCTTCACCTCTGAGGGACAAAACCAGTTCTACTGCTTTCATTTCATCTGTCCAACCATTAGCTTGGGCTGCTGCTTCAAACTGTCGTTTGAATATTGGCCAGGAAGAATCTCCATCAAAAGTAGGTGGCTTCGAAACTTTCTGTCTGGGGACTGGATTTGACATTACTTTTGATTCATTTCTTTCCACTGTAGATATTCGCTTTTCTAAATCTTTCAATACCTGTGATTCACGTTCTTCTAAATTATGCAATTGCTCCTCCAGGTCTTCCTTCACATGTACTATTTCTTCAGTTATTTCACCTCTCAATTTCTCATTATCCTCCTTCCTACGTTTGTCGAGGTCTTCCAGGATTTTCTGTAATCTTTGTAATTCATCTAATTTTTCTTGCTCTCGACGTTTCTGTTCATCTAGTTTTTCTTGTTCTCGACGTTTTTGTTTTTCTAATTTCTCCCGTTCTCGACATTTCTGCTCTTCCAATTTCTCCTGTTGACGTTGTTCCTCTTGTTCGGCGAATTTTTTGCATTAGTTTTTCAATCATCGATTCCATTTTTCTGGTTATTGCCATCCCACTTCTGACACCAGTTGTTACGAATTGCACTCTTTCCTATGCGATTGGAGCGCGCCGTTGCAGTCATGTTCGAAATAATGGGTACCTTTACTCTTGAACTCTTTCGTATGCGATTGGAAAGCGCCGTAACAGTCACGTGCGAAATAAGATGTACACTTACACTTGCACTCATTATTGGAGGTTTGACAAATCACCACCAATCCAATAACAAATATAATTTTAGAACCTAAAAGTTGAGTACAAGTCTAATATTTAAATTTCTTGCAGCGCAGGTTTGTCGTTGTCAGAAACCTCATCTGTCAACGACAACTATTGGGCCATTTTGAGTTAGAGAAATTATTATTAAATCATATTTTAAACTTATTCGGCAGAATGTGTTGGACTAAATTATTCAAATGAGTTAATTATTGACTATATTTTAAATTGCTTTATAAGGTCGTATGGTGTAGCAACTTCAGTTGATCAATAGTTCTATTTTTATTTTCCATCAAAATTTCTTTACTATTGATCACAATTTTCACGACGCGATCAATCAATTTGGCTCATACATTTTGAGTGTTCACTAATTGAAAAGCAATCATCAGTGAAATGTAATAATTGAAACAAACAATATGAAAATCGCACACTATTTTAAAGGCAATTTTGGTTGCATATATCGCAGTACAATTATTGATATACCTAGAATACAAAGGAAATGCTACCTAAATTAAATAAGGGAGAATTTTTAATCTTAGTAGTACCGTTAAATCCAATGCTAGAGCCATTAGATTCAAAAATTTCTTTTAATATTATTTTCCTATGTTCTAAGTCTTCCCTAATTTTGATCTTCTAAGTTATCTCCTAATAGAAAAAATTGATAACAGTTTGAGGTGAAAATAGTCAACTAGATTTCAGTACTAGTTCTAATTAAGATAAAAATATATCTGTATTTTATGTTTATAGTCTAAGAGCCAGCTTAAATCTGACAACACATATTTTACGGTAGCTGAAGTTTTGTCCAGCGAGACTGCTATACATACTAAACAAGCAATGGGTACTAGCTTAAACCCGGTCGCAGTAGGTTTAGGGTCCCTTAGGTGGGATAGGCATGAAAATTAGGTAAATTTTTAAAGTATTTTACGGCAACTGCCATTTTAATATGTCATCATATGCCTCTACTAGAACTAAAAACTAACAATGGCTGCTGATTTCAGCGGTTGCAAACTCATGGCAGACACTTTTGAAAATTCGAAAAAAAAAATTTTTTAAGTATTTTACGACTTCTGAAATTTATATATGTTATTTATCAAACCATTTTGAGCTTATATTGAAAATGGCTGCCATTTTTTCCGGTTGTAAATATCCGTTTGTTGAAAAAAATTGATCCATTTAAGCTTCAAAAATTGTTATTCATATACATCTAAAAACGAAATTGTTAAGTCAAGTATCGTCGAAGATTTATGCTGTGAATCGCATGAAGAGGCAGACAGTAGAATCATTTTCCACGCTTGTAGTATTATTGATCAGTCTAATATTGTTATTAGAGGTTCAGATACTGACATTTTAATAATCATGCTGAGTAATATGATTAACGTAAAAAATCTTTCCTCACACATCTGGATGTTAACCGGAATAGGTAACAACGAAAGATTTTTTATGTAACTAAAATATACTTACAACTTGGTCCACTACTAGATAAAAGCTTAATTGGTTTCCACGCTTTCACAGGTTTGTGACTTCAATCCAGCCTTTTTAATCGGGGAAAAAAAGACCTTTCACATTATTGAAAAATAACGTTGAATTTCAACAAGCATTCGCTGCTTTCGGTGACGGTAGCCTAACTGATGATGCCTTACGTGATCTATTTGACGTTATTCAGAAGTACACTTGCATTATGTACAATGCGAAAAAATCATTCGATGTAGATGATGGGAGGTTCCAGCTGTTCATTAATTCATACAGAGCTGCAGATGTCAATGAAAATTTTAATAAAAAAGTTAGTAACTTCGATGCAATCTTGATTCCTCCGTGTAAGTCTGAATTATATCAGCAGTTTTTGAGGGCGCATTATATTTCTAGCATTTGGAAAAATGCTTCTGCAAAAGAGCCCACACCTCTTAGCCCCCTGGAATATGGCTGGATGGAGATAGATAACTATTTTGTGTTTAAGTGGTTCGAAGGAGATCAACTCCCTAGCGAACTAATTGAACATTACGAAGGTATTAATAGCATATTAATTTTAATTATGTTAAGCTTAATTAATAAATTTCAATTTCATTTTTACAGAATCTGATACGGTGGATGATGAATACTTTTCACATGCTGAAGACGATTCCGAAGATGACGATTAATTGTAAAATCAACCAACACCTAACTGAAATAAATACTAAAATTCTAACTTTCAGAATATGAGCAATTAATCATTTCGAAAATTAAATTGACATACTGGTATGAATAAATCAATATTTTCAATTAAACTTTGAATTGGTAACTTATTATATTTCCATAATAATTTCATATTTGCTGTAGCGCCTTATAATGAACCTGTTCACCTTATTATGCGCATTTATAGTAAAAAATGTGTTTGTTTATTTATGTCATTAAAATTTTTTTTATACCTACTCTAGTAATTTCAATGTTATATAGATTCTACGAATGTAAAAGTTAGAAATATGCACGGGCTGCAGGTAAGGTTTCGCTGTCAGCCGGCTATTTACAACCGGAGAAAATAGCAGCCATTTTCAATATAAGCTAAAATGGTTTCATAAATAACATATATAAATTTCAGAAGTCGTAAAATACTTAAAAATTTTTTTTTCGAATTTTCTGGAGTAAAAAATTTTTACTCCAAAAACAATGAGCTGTTGTAGAGTTGTGTCGTGTAATGGGCCTTACAACCTATCTGTTTATGTCCTGAGGAAGACTCAATAAAGAGTCGAAACGTCGACTGAGACAAATTTGGTTGTTTAGATCATAACTCCTTGCCGAATACCCAGCTATAATAATATACTTTTAAAAAACCATCGGCAGTTACTTACTCAATTGTATATATATATATATATATATATATATATATATATATATATATATATATATATATATATATATATATATATATACATATATTGAAAAATGATCAGACTAGAAATTTAATAAAACGCTATTACTTATATATTGTTTCAAATATCCCTCAAATGTTCTCAAACTCGAAATGTTACTCTAACGGCTGGTACTTATATATGTATATATATATATATATATATATATATATATATATATATATATATATATATATATATATATATAAATATATGTATATATTCATGTATATACAGTGTGGAACAGCCAAATGGAATAAATTCGATAACGAATAAATCAGAGCGTGTTGGGAAAAACGCTTGGACACGTCGATCTGTATTTTTAGATGCGCATTTTTTTCAAAAAAAAAATAATTATATAGGGTGTGTCATGTGACACATTTTATATATATATATATATATATATATATATATATATATATATATATATATATATATATATACATATATGTATATATTTATATATTTATATATATACAGTGTGGAACAGCCAAATGGAATAAATTCGATAACGAATAAATCAGAGCGTGTTGGGAAAAACGCTTGGACACGTCGATTTGTATTTTTAGATGCGCATTTTTTTCAAAAAAAAAATAATTATATAGGGTGTGTCATGTGACAGTGGCCGATACCAACTTTCTTATTTTAAATACAACCCCCTGTATCTTATTAGTTTTTTGGATTCTTCAGAAAATTCTAGACATAATTCACGTACAATGTCCCATACCTATCTTCAACTGTTTCGGAAATATTAAGTGTTTTCAGATGTATTACAAACGTAAGAAGACATTTCTATACCAGATTATCATGTTGCCAAGACAATCGCGGCGAACATTTTGAATATCTCTTACATTGAAATTAATGTTTTTTTGTTTTTTTTTACATTATTTGTGAAATAAAATAATTTTCTTTTTTTAATGTTAATTTTTGTAATACATCTGAAAACACTTAATATTTCCGAAACAGTTGGAGATAGGTATGGGACATTGTACATGAATTATGTCCAGAATTTTCTGAAGAATGCAAGAAACTAATAATATACAGGGGGTTGTATTGAAAACAAGAAAGTTGGTATCGGCCACTGTCACATGACACACCCTATATAATTATTTTTTTTGAAAAAAATGCGCATCTGAAAATACAAATCGACGTGTCCAAGCGTTTTTCCCAACACGCTCTCATTTATTCGTTATCGAATTTATTCCATTTGGCTGTTCCACACTGTATTTATATATATATATATATATATATACATATATACTGCCCTACTAAGCGCAAAGGGGGTAACCCGCAAAATCATGAAAAATGAGATAATATCGCCTAGTCATTCTAGAGTGCACTTCACAGCTTATATTAGGGTATACATACCGTATCTGTACTCGAAATGTGTGAAATGCTATTAAAAAAGAATCCCGTATCTGCATAAATGCGTTACGATAATAAGCGATTTAGTGGTAACTTGATATACTAGGCAAAATCAGTGGTATCTACAGCTTCTATGTGCAATTACGGCAAAATTGGTTAAGCATTCTTGGTTTACCGCCACGCCAGTTTAGTACGGAACGGATACCACTAAAAGCGGTTAGTATTAGTAGTAGTCAGGTTGCAAGTAAAGTGCCGGTTTTTGTAGTAAGTTCCGGTGTTTGTGAGTATTTTCAGCTTTATTTGATGTTTATTTTACATTATTCATAAGCTTCAGTGTTGATAATCTTGCACAATTCTTGGTATTAGTGGATTTGACAGGTAAGTTTCCACATTAATTAGCCATCAGCGATTTATTATGATATAACCTCAAATTCTAGTATTTTCCAATTTTTATCATTGAATTCATTCGGTTTTGTATGTAGATTACATCGCAAAAGACGTAAATAATCAAGAGATTTTTTTCAATTACATCGGAACTAGTTCCGGATATCATGAAATATTTGGATTAATAGTTATTTTTGCAACAAGAGCAAAAAGTGTTTATAAAGTGTACCCGACGTGAAATTGTGACTATACGCCGAGTGCAATAATCAATTTTTGCACGAGTTGCCTTCAACATTTTTTCTATGTTCATGCAAAAAGCAAAATATGATTTACATAATATATGTTTCAACAGGGTGATTCGTTGAAAGTACAATGATGAAGGCTACAATCAGTTTTATTCTTTACAGGATGAGCAGAGGCAAACACATTCTGGAACTTGCTTTAAAATTGTCAACTAATCAGAGGTTGTGTGAAGACGAGCAAATAAATGAACGAAAATTGACAAGGCCTAATACGGATTGGCAAAACACAATAAAAAATTCTGAAATCATATTGGCTGAAACCATTCATGAAGAAAATTTGACTGGATGTGAAGAGTACCTGAGTTTTTCGAGTATAGACTATGAAGGGATAGGAGTTCAGCCTTATGATGTTGGCATTATGGAAACAGATAATTCACAGAACAGTTTTATCCAAACTGATGTGTTGAATGAAACAGAATATTCCATGAACCAGAGAGAAGACGAAGTAGCGATGGAAGTACATTTGGAAGATAATCAGGTGCTAGGTCAAGATATCATTATAGAAATAATAGAAGAGAAAACAACTGAAAATGTAACAGATGTGTCGTTAGATGAACCTAGAGAGCAAAGATCAGCAATAAACGTGGTAAACAAGGAATTACTTTCTGAATATATTGACCAGGCAGTGTTTACAGGGACATTGGAAATGGAAGAAATGTTTCATCAGGGCAAAAACAGGGCAGACTTCGACGTTAATATGAATATCCAAGAAAACGTGGGGGAACAAATAGAGCAGAATTCGGTCATAAACATAGGGGATGCTAACACAGCAGGGGTAATGTTTCATCAAGTTGGTGACAAATCGGCATTAGACTTGAAGCAGCATTCACCAAACATTGAAAGGAATGAAACAATCTCAACCAATGAACAAGATTCAGATGTAAACGAATATGAAACAGAAACTAATTTAACTAAGAAGGGAGAGAACAGAAAACGTAGAAAATTCAAGTACAACGTCATAGAGAGAAAAGCAATAAAACTTAATAAAATAAAGAAAGCACATCCTCTTAAGACTGGATGTGGTGAAAATTGTCGAAAAAAGTGCAAGCAAAATATTAATGAAGCTAGAAGGATAGATATAAATGAACAATTTTGGAGACTGAGTAGGGCTCAGCAAACAAATTTTATGATGTCTTATACAAGCAAATCGACAGTTAAACGCAAAACAGCTGAACTAGAGAGTCGTAGAAGCTGTACATTAACATACTTTTTGAAGAATGAATATGGGGAATCAAAAATTGTATGTAAAACATTTTTTCTTGCCACACTTGGTTTTCACCACAATAATGATAAAATTCTCCAGAATTTGTGTGGATCATCCGACAAAGCATTACTCACTCCAAAAGTTGATGGTCGACGAAGGCGAATACCTCACAATAAATTGGATCATACTGTCATCGAAAGACATGTGGAGTCTTTTAAACCCTCCATTTCACATTATCGTCGAGAGCATGCTCCGAACAGGCGTTATCTACCTAGTGATTTAACGATCAAAGATATGTTTGCCGACTTCCGAAAAAAACATGCAGAATTTTCCTGTTCGTATGATCTATATCGATCAATTGTGCAGCAGTTAAACATTTCCTTCGTGAAACTGGGACACGAAGAATGTGAAATTTGCGAGCATTTCAAGATTCACCCTCATTCACAGGAAAATATGCAAGATGACTGTACAGACTGCAAGAAATTCAGCATCCATATTGAAAAGGCTAATGTTGCTAGAGCTCAATACAAAAATCATTCTAATAAAAATCCTAAAGATGATGAAGTTATCTACTCTGTAGACCTAGAGAAGGTAATAATGTTACCTAGATGTGATAATTTCAAATCTGTTATATTCATCCAACGTCTCATTGTATATAATGAAACATTCGCCCCAGTAGGCACCAGAAATAAAAATATAACACCCGTGGCTGCTATTTGGCATGACGCTATCCAAGGAAGAAAAAAAGAAGATATCATTAGCACATTCTATCAGTTTTTCCTAGCTATGCGAGATGCTAAAAAAATTATCCTGTGGGTAGACAACTGCACATCTCAAAATAAGAACTGGGCATTCTTCACGTTTTTGGTCTATGCAGCTAATAGCAAAGAAATTACAGCAGATACAATAGAAATTAATTATTTCGAGCCTGGGCACTCATTCATGAGTGCAGATTCATTTCACCACCAGGTGGAAAAGTCGTTGAAAAAAATGAAAAGAGTGTATGACTTTACCGATTTCAAATGCGCTGTTCAGAATGCGAATTCCGGAAAAGTTAATATAATTGAAATGCAGCTTCCAAATTTTTTTCTTTGGAAAGACCACTCGTCTCTCCATAAAATTAACAAAAGCAATTCTGAGAGGCCATATATCCATGATATGGTTCAAGTCCAGGCAGTTAAAGGTGCAATGACTTTACTCTACAGAAAAGACTTCAATGGCCCACAGATTGAATTGAACTTCTTAAATGCCAAAGTTACAAAATCTGGAATACCGAAACCTATAGGGAAACCAAACCCAAAAGGCATAGCAGAAACTAGACGAAATAATATAATTTCCAAGCTCATTGAGTCTGATAGTTCAATAATGCCAAAAAATCGTCTAAATTTCTGGAGCAACTTACCCCTGTCTGAGAACGACGAAGAAGAAAGTGAAGCTTAATTTTTGTTTGTTATCAAATTATGGTGGAAATTAAAATTTTCGAATAAAACATTTTAATTAACCAATAAATGAGTGAATCCAAATCTACCGTGTTTTTATTACCAAAATCCAAATCACTTTGTTAGTTACCATTTTCTGAGCTTAGCAATTACATATAATAAAATACGTAAAAAGAGGGGTAACTGCAGTTTTTTCAAGAAAAAATTGATTCCTCAATTCGAAAGAATCAAAATCGAAGAAAGCCTGAAAAATACATAAAATATCATAAATTTTTTTTTAATGATTCGCAAAAAGACATAGCAGCATCAAGTTGAATATAAAAAGTCAACTATCTCAAAACCACATGAACTGTAGTTACCCCCTTTGCGCTTAGTAGGGCAGTATATATATATATATATATATATATATATATATATATATATATATATATATATATATATATATATATATATATATATATATATATATATCTTTATATATAAACTTCTGTTATGCTTGTGTGATTCTTCTCAACCTAATCGGCTGAAACGATTTTGATGAAACTTTTAGTTTTTTACTTTTTGGTCATCTACATGGTTCTCCGATACCTTATTACATTAATGTATTGGAAGTATTATACAATTACTCAGATAAGATTAGTATTTATTCAATGTTTCTTATGTTATCCCCCTACTATTGCTTTTCATTCTC
>JARQZK010000020.1:65000-87500 GCA_030704885.1 Cynegetis impunctata | reverse complement strand
ACACGTGTCAACGGCTGCTTCCATATAAGCGTGCTATACCGATAATTCTATTCCACTTCTTTAATGTTTTCCCATGACTAATTTCTTTGTTGTTAGATAAATAGTTCCCTATTATTATTATTTTCAAACATTACGTAGGTAAAGGTTTCTTTGGTTTCCCTTACCATCTAATGATAACAATTTTGAATATTAATATTAGACTGAATAGCATACACAAAGCAGCCTGTCTGTTCAATTTTTTCAAATCAATAAATGTCAAAGAAATTTCAATTACGAATATCATAGTGAAACGTCAAGTTTTTAATAAAATCGAGTTTTTTAAGATTCAACCAGCCTGTTATTGCTAACAATTATCAAAAGATTATATATATATATATATATATATATATATATATATATATATATATATATATATATATATATATAAATATATATATATATATATATATATATATATATATATATATATATATATATATATATATATATATATATATATATATATATATATATATATACACATATAAAAGAAAAGTTTATCGGGAGAGGGGTCAGATACCAAGATTTATATCCTTAGTCTTTATTCCTCGATATTTCGTCCGTTTTTTGGGGACTTTTTCAAGAGATCTACAAAAGAAAATCAAAAAATTACAAAACTGGAACGATGAACAGTTACAAAATACTCACAGACATGGAATATGGTCAAGATTTAAAATTAAGTAATATTATAAATAATAACAACACGAACTACAAAGAGAGACATTCAGCTAGCATAATATAAGAGACAGTGTGAAATGAACAGAAAACAAACAAACATTTGGTCTACATATTAACCATTGAGACGGTGCAATATATTACAGTAAATACTACTTATATTATCTGTGTCGGTCCTGAAATTGATGGCATTTTTATTAGCGCGAATGTGATACATTTCTAAGAACAAACGACATCTATAGTTTTCTTCACGTTCCAAGATCTTCACCCTGTTCCACTCAAAACTGTGCCCAGTGTCTACGCCCGATAAACTTTTCTTTTATAAATTCGATAAAAGGGTCGATAAAAAAAAATTTTCCTTATACACACATATATATATATATATATATATATATATATATATATATATATATATATATATATATATATATATATATATATATATATATATATATATATATATATATATATATATATATATATATATATATATATAACTACAAAGAGGAGATTTATCGCGGGGAAATAGTATATAAAACAAAAGCAAAATTATCGGTCTAGCCCGCATATGTCGAAACAGCAACAACAAGCAGAATCCTTTGCTTCGGAAGACAATCACACATTTGTGGTACATTGTTCGAACTCTCTGATTGTCTTCCGAAGCAAAGGATTCTGCTTGTTGTTGCTGTTTCATTTCCAGGTTTTCCATCGCATACTTGGCTACGCCGTTCTGATGAGGACCAATGAGTCCGAAACACGTGTCAACGGCTGCTTCGACATATGCGGGCTAGACCGATAATTTTGCTTTTGTTTTATATACTATTTCCCCGCGATAAATCTCCTCTTTGTAGTTTATTTCCACGGTCCAGGATCTCGCGGATGGCATTAATCGCCTTCGTGGTCATAGTTTGACCAAATCTCCCAAACCGGAGAGTTCGAACAATGTACCACAAATGTGTGATTGTCTTCCGAAGCAAAGGATTCTGCTTGTTGTTGCTGTTTCATTTCCAGGTTTTCCATCGCATACTTGGCTACGCCGTTCTGATGAGGACCAATGAGTCCGAAACACGTGTCAACGGCTGCTTCGACATATGCGGGCTAGACCGATAATTTTGCTTTTGTTTTATATACTATTTCCCCGCGATAAATCTCCTCTTTGTAGTTTATTTCCACGGTCCAGGATCTCGCGGATGGCATTAATCGCCTCCGTGGTCATAGTTTGACCAAATCTCCCAAACCGGAGAGTTCGAACAATGTACCACAAATGTGTGATTGTCTTCCGAAGCAAAGGATTCTGCTTGTTGTTGCTGTTTCATTTCCAGGTTTTCCATCGCATACTTGGCTACGCCGTTCTGATGAGGACCAATGAGTCCGAAACACGTGTCAACGGCTGCTTCGACATATGCGGGCTAGACCGATAATTTTGCTTTTGTTTTATATACTATTTCCCCGCGATAAATCTCCTCTTTGTAGTTTATTTCCACGGTCCAGGATCTCGCGGATGGCATTAATCGCCTCCGTGGTCATAGTTTGACCAAATCTCCCAAACCGGAGAGTTCGAACAATGTACCACAAATGTGTGATTGTCTTCCGAAGCAAAGGATTCTGCTTGTTGTTGCTGTTTCATTTCCAGGTTTTCCATCGCATACTTGGCTACGCCGTTCTGATGAGGACCAATGAGTCCGAAACATGTGTCAACGGCTGCTTCGACATATGCGGGCTAGACCGATAATTTTGCTTTTGTTTTATATATATATATATATATATATATATATATATATATATATATATATATACATATACACGGTGGATGGCACATTAGACGTTTCTGGTGAACTATACAACGGATCACTTTGAAAATTCAATAGAGGGCATAATCGGACATTCTCTACCCAACTAAAATATTTTCGGTAATGCGTTGTTGCCACTTCTATAAGAAAGTAGTAGCAACTTTGATTTTTCAAATGGAACCACCTGTATATTATATTATTTTTAGAATCTCCAACAATTTCCTAACAACTTTCTATTAATATTTCCCTATACCGATCTGTTACCGTTTTCGAAATAAAAATTATTTTCGTTTTTTTTCGTCGGAAATCAAGACCTCTAAAAACTCTGATATCTTTGAGCTAAGAAATACAATGATATCGAAATTTCGGATTAATTTTTTTAATACCTAGAGGCTTCCTACACTTTAGCCCAATTTTCGTTATTTCAATACAGGGTGGTCAAAAAATACAGTTATTTCGTTAGCTTGGAAAAGTGACTATAAGTTGGTTATTTCAAATGGAATACCCTGTATATTATTACAAATTCGGAAAGCTGCTAGAATTTCCTTATTATCTATGTATATCTTACCTATACCTAACAGTCAAGTTTCGGACTTATGAGCACTTATTTGTGAAAATGTTCCTTGAATATGGTATCCCCATGGTATTTGCTAAGCATGTCATGATTACCTACTATTTGACAGTAACGTTGTGACAATCTACTAATAATATCGAAACTTTCATCACTTCAGAAGTTGGAAATACCTTCAGAAACGATGGAAAAAATTTATTGAAATGAAGTACTTATGAATTTGTTTATTATTTTTGGACAGTGTGATAAAATTATCAGCAGGACATGTAGAAAGTTCAATGAAATGTATCCGAATCTACCGCCAATGAACCTCAAGAAATTTATACGAATGATATCCGGCTTCTTTTGTGAAATTTTCACTGCACCAAAAATGACAATTTTTTCTATTGAAAATTCCTTCTCTTGAAAATTTTGATTCATCAGTCCAAATCATTTTATTTAAACAAAAATGGATCTTTTTGAATGCGTACCAACATCATTTCACAAAATTCAATTCTCTGTTGAGTGTATTGAGGCTTCATTGCTTTAATTTTGATGAATTTTTGATCATGCATGTTATGACTTTGCAAGATTCTTTGAACAGATGAATATTTTAAGCCAAAATCTTCTTCAGCACTTCTTATCGATGACTCCGGAAATGCGTGAAAATATGATAGGACATGTATTTGGTTGTCTTCGGAAGTTACGGGCCCATGAACATTTCTTAGTGCTTTTAAAGTAGATCCAAACATTTTGAAATTGTTCTGAATTCGTATAAATTTCTTGAGGTTCATTGGCGGTAGATTCGGATACATTTCATTGAACTTTCAACATGTCCTGCTGATAATTTTATCACACTGTCCAAAAATAATAAACAAATTCATAAGAACTTCATTTCAATAAATTGTTTCCATCGTTTCTGAAGGTATTTCCAACTTCTGAAGTGATGAAAGTTTCGATATTATTAGTAGATTGTCACAACGTTACTGTCAAATAGTAGGTAATCATGACACGCTTAGCAAATACCAAGGGGATACCATGTTCAAGGAACATTTTCACAAATAAGTGCTCATAAGTCCGAAACTTGACTAGTTAGGTATAGGTATGATATACATAGATAAAAAGGATATTCTAGCAGCTTTCCGAATTTGTAATAATATACAGGGTATTCTATTTGAAATAACCAACTTATAGTCACTTCTCCAAGCTAACGAAATAACTGTATTTTTTGACCATCCTGTATTGAAATAACAAAAATTGGGCTAAATTGTAGGAAGCCCCTAGATATTAACAAACTTAATCCAAAATTTCGATATCATTGTATTTCTTAGCTCAAAGATATCAGAGTTTTTAGAGGTCTTGATTTCCGACGAAAAAAAACGAAAATAATTTTTATTTCGAAAACGGTAACAGATAAGTATAGGGAAATATTATGAAAAGTTGTTAGGAAATTGTTGGAGATTCTAAAAATAATATAATATACAGGTGGTTCCATTTGAAGAATCAAAGTTGCTACTACTTTCTTATAGAAGTGGCAACACCGCATTACCGAAAATATTTTAGTTGGGTAGAGAATGTCCGATTATGCCCTCCATTGAATTTTCAAAGGGATCCGTTGTATGGTTCACCAGAAACGTCTAATGTGCCATCCACCGTGAATCACCCTGTATATATATATATATATATATATATATATATATATATATATATATATATATATATATATATATAAATATATATATATATATATATATATATATATATATATATATATATATAGATCTATATATATATATATATATATATATATATATATATATATATATATATATATATATATATATATATATATATACATTACTGGCAATACTTGGCAATACTGTGTGTATTTATGGCATTGGTTGGCATTAGTCCTATATTTCTTTGTTTTTCCTGGAATTAGTATGGCATTAGTGTGGTATTAGTATGGAATTATTGTGGCATTAGTATGGCATTAGTTTGCCTCTTACCCACAGTGTATCTTGCTTTCATAATGTATAACCAGCTGATTAAACGAAAGTTATTAGTTATTAGTTGATAACCAGGATCTATAAAAACGAAGTGTTGATCGAGGTGTCGCTTAATTGAAACCTATAATAGTGGGCATGAACGCACCTGAATTTTGATAGTATTACTTTCGGTATTACATTTAAAATGATTAAAACTGTCAAAATTCAGGTGCGTTAAATTTTTTAGATTGTCCCAGTTTTTTTGCTCGCGACCGTAGGTACATAATCGAATCCTATTCAAGATGACAAACGCAAACCAGACTGATATTCTCATCGCCGGCCTGGCGCTACTCCCTGATACCATCCTTTTCATTGAAAGGAGACATGCGACAACGTCGCTTTCTTAGGATTCACCCAGACACAGCGCAAATTTTTGTTCATATTTGGTCCTGCTTAAATGAACTGAATGCTGGTTACTTAGCGATTCAAAAATAATGACATACTATAGTATATTGTATAATTAGTGGGGAAAGCATAATACTCCCAAACAACTGTGATAATTACTACACGAGGAGCGTAGCGACGAGTCTGGTAACACAGGAGTTTGGGAATATGCTTTTCCCGCGAATTATACATACTATTTTTTCTTTGATCGTTGATTTACATTTAAAAAATTGATTAAAATATATCTTATTCAAGATGCAATCAAGTAAGTTTAAATAGGTTTCTCTATGTTCATATTGAAATGTAGAAGTGGTAACCATGGAACTTACTTTGTTATGACAAAAGTAGAATAATTTTAAAGCCGCTTTTGTTTGATTCATTGTATTTTATGAGGACTTAAAAAAGAATTAGTAAACATGAACACTGATAATAATTATTTGTTACCTTGCACGCCTCCTGAACTAATAGAGGCTGCGAACGCGGCTTCACTTTATTTACTTCCTGCGAAATCCAGAGAGAAGTATGAACTTGCGTACCAACGCTTCATGGATTTTTGCAGAAAAAACAACAGTGTATCCTTTTCTGAGAATGTACTGATGTCGTATGTTGCTGAATTGGCTAAAACAATGAAATCTTCGACGTTGTGGGCACATTATTCCATGCTTCGATCAACATTGTCTGTTAAAACTAATATTAATATTGCCCAGTACCAAAAACTGAGAGCATTTTTAAAACGTCAAGCTACAAGATACAAACCGAAAAAGTCCAAAATTTTAACCCAGGAACAAGTTTATGTTTCATTTTATTGTAATAATCCATTTGTAACATTACCGCACGCTACAGCAGTGCGGTAAGTATATTACCGCACTGTTATTCTCTAATTGCTTAGCAACTGCCCACTATTCTGGAATGTTGAGCTTTGCGCATAGGAAATAGGTCAAAATAGTGTCACTTTTCCCACGATCGAAGAAAAAAATATTTTTTCTACGAGCGGGCGGAAAATTGAATGTTCCACACATTTAAGTGTGGAAACTAATTTACCCGCACCGTGTGGAAATAATTTTCCGCACCCTGCGAAAATGGAATAGCAGGGTTTTTTCCGCATTGTTTGGCAATGTGACGAACTGAAATGCGTAATATGTTTCTAAATAAACTATAAGCACTTATAATCAGATGAAAATATCCCAACTTTTGATTAGTTCTGTTGCCTTTCCTCACGCTCGTAGAAAAACTATGGTACCTAACACTTGCGGAAAATGTTTTTCCGCATTCGGCTACTTCACCGAACGACGCGTAGCCGGAACGGCAGACTCGTGCGGAAAAATTCATTTGCCGCACTTGTTAGGTAAATAGCTATCATTTTTCACTTGTATATTATACGTTTATTTCACCTTGGATACGGTTGCTATAAACACACTCATTATGCCCTAGGCCATAACGCCCGCATTATCGAGCATAATGGATTTAAAACGCCCGCTTATTGTACTAGGAGAAATGAAGCAACTTTCATTGATTAAATACTTCATAATCCTTGTAGTATATGACTCTGGATTTCTCCGGCAATTAATTATTCGCAGCTTTGGCTGCATTTTCTATGATATTCTTGGGTAGATTCATTTTCATTTTCATTATTTCTATAAGACTACACAACGAAAGCAGCATGACATTCACTGAATATGATGACAAAAATATTCACAAACATCAAAATATCAACAAATGGCATGCCTACTATGAGAAGGAAAATGGATAGGAGCAATGAAACGATTTAAAAATCGCTTTTTCGTAATAATTTAATAATTTTTTCGTGAAAAATAAAATCTTCTATGCACCGCGTGCGTTACTAGCTCCTTACGTCCATCGGGCGTAAGGATCCATATAACGCACTTGGTACATAAATAACTATATTAATAAAAGAGTTAAACCTACTTTAAAAAGAAAGCTCAGTCACTCTCTTTGTCGAAGGCAAGTAAAACTCCTAAATTGAAGAACAAACTCGATCCTGATCAGGATAATAAAGTAGTGACAGCAGTGTATGCTCGAGTGTACGTTTAAGTGCATCAGACGAGGATACAGATGCAGATGAAGGTGAAATATTGATGACAATTTAACGGAAAATAAATCGAATTCACATACTGCAGATTTAAAAATACTTGACATTGGGCCAGAAAACTACTATGCAGTTGCCTACAACAAACAGTGGTTCATTGGAAAAGTTATTAACATTTTATAGAGTGATACTTTTGAAGCTAAATTTTTGAAACAAAGTGGGAATCAGTTTGTTTGGCTTAAAAGGGATGATATCGATACGGTAGAAAAAATTGTTTTTTTACGGTCCAATTGAACTCGCGGGGTTTGCACCATTCACTTTGAAAAGAAATGATCTTGTAAACATAAAAAGATTATACAAAAAGAAGATGTTATTTCCTATTAAAATAAGGATGACAGTTAAATATTATGTACATGAAAAAATATTCAGTTTGTTGATTTCAGTGCGTTTTTGTGGCTAGTGCAAATTAAAGTTAGGTTTAAATTTGTCAAGGCCCTCATTCAGCTCTTTCATTTCTGTCCTTTTTACCCGACACAACGGGCAACCATTTTTGGGTAAAAATAGACAGCACTATGCTACACGGACCTATAAACAGTATAGCTGTACTTATGTATTATAGGCAGGATATCTCTTTTTTGTCCGAACATTTTTAACCGTTGCGTTGGGTAAAAAAATATTAACGAAGTGAGCAAGGGCCTCGGTGAGGACTTTTTTTATATTTCGTACTTTGGCTCGAGTAATGTACCTACTTGAAAAGTAGACACCTTATAATAGTTAGTGGTGATATCAATTTTGTTGATTTTTATTATTTTAGAGATTTTTTTGCGGTTCAATGGAACTCGCGGCAATTGGTTAAACTTTGTCACTTTGTTTGTTACTTTTCTACTAGTAATGTAAAAGCAATATATTGAGGCTCGAAATGGGGTTTGTTTTAGTTTTTTTGGTTATCATTTGGCTCGGACCTACAGAGAATAATGTCTCGGTATAATGTAGGTATACTCAAAAAGTAGTCAGGTATTATAAGTTGATATGATTTTATTGTTTTTTATTGTGTATTTTAATTAATAGTTGCTATTTCTTACGAAACTAATGTTGCTCTTTGGAGATTTTCAATATTTTATGCTAATACGAGTATATAATATATGTTCAGAAAACAAAGGTGTGCTTCAATTTAACCGAAAATGTCAACATACAACGATTCTTTGCATCCGCGGGTGTTCTGGAAATAGTGCTCCAAGCATTATTTAAAATCAATACAATATTGGGTCATCAAAATTAGTATTTATTTAATATTTGAGGACATTCATTGCTATAAGAAATTAGTTAACAACGACTGCAATTAATTGGCATTACTCTTGGAATAAGTGGCATTACCATACGAATTAGTGGCACTGGTTGGCATAAGTGTGGCATTGATTGGCATTGGTGTACAAATTTTTTGGATGCGGTTGACCCCTCGTATGTATATATATATATATATATATATATATATATATATATATATATATATATATATATATATATATATAAAAGATAGTTTTTGCTATATCAAAATATATTCGAAAGAACCAAATATTTCACTGAATTCCAGTATTATGTGCGAAATCCAATACCAGTAGAAATGCTACATTGGATTTTAGAAATGCGCTCATTAAATTCCGTAACTCTCTGGGGAACAAGATAGTGAAACAGTGACACCGTAAGTGAAAAGTTCTGGAGCTTGACAGCGTGATAAGTGTCTTTGTTGAGATGTAAAGTACTTGACCTAGTTTTCCGAATCACATATGACAGAAAACGTAGGCCTCTATCTCTAGAATGAAATGATTTAAATTCACTTATATTTCATTTATTTATTTTTAGGTATTTCATAGCTTTAACTTTTGTTATCATTATTAATATATATATATATATATATATATATATATATATATATATATATATATATATATATATATATATATATATATATATATATATATATATATATATATATATATATATATATATATATATATATATATATATATATATATATATATATATATATATATATATATATATATATATATATATATATATATAATATATCACAAAAGTAATCAGACTCAATGATAGTGAGTTCATCTTGGACTGGTACAGAAAACCGACTGCCTCAGAAAGATTCCTCAACTACCACTCCAACCACCCTAGAAAACAAAAATATAACACAGTAATCGCCATGAAATATAGGATAACACATACTAGTGATGAAAGATGTAGCAAAAATATTTAAGAATGCTGAATGTTATTTTTCTCAACAACGGATCCTAAATACATATTGAAACACCTCATGTACAATTCCATCATTTATGATAGCCCTACAGACCAAGTGGACCGACAGATGGTGAAGCATAAAAAATTACCAAACATGAATAACTCTCACAAAAATAAATAATACTGTTTAATCGAATTCCAGACTTGAAAATTGTCAACTACCACATATTGAAAACCTCCTAATTGTTTCCCAAGTTAAAAAACAAAACACCCATCGTGCTAAAAAACAACGTAGTATATGAAATACTCTGTCCACAATGTGATGGTACTTTTGTTGGACAAACTAATCAGTGGCTGAAACAATGCATTACACAACATAAGAGTGACTGCCGTGACACATCTTCGATTTTGAAAACGTAAAACTTATTGATCAACATAACAGTTACAAAACAAGACTCTTCCTTGAAATGTGTCATATTATGAAAAACAAAAAATTTATCTATAAATCGGATACCAGCTAACTCAGTAATATATATTGTGGGATTATAAGAAGCATCTAGAATAACTTCGTCCAAAAATTAAATTTAACAAATAATGTATAGATACTAGAGCGACCTGACACAATATTATCACTCAGTCGTGCGTTAACCACTGTGTGGTCCGCACATATCTTGTGATGTCCCAGCTCTACAACTGTAGGTTTTTTAACGTGTTCCTTGTATATGTTTGATATTGATGTAAGTTCATTTCATTTCAGTGTACCTACGCCTGATGAAGTCACAAACTTAGAGTGACGAAATATTGAGTTAACGAGAACGTAAGAGTGTTATTTTCCCTACAGACAGCCTCATGATAATTTAACAGTATATATATATATATATATATATATATATATATATATATATATATATATATATATATATATATATATATATATATATATTTATATATATAAATATATATATATATATATATATATATATATATATATATATATATATATATATATATATATATAGGTATATATATATATATATATATATATATATATATATATATATATAGGTATATATATATATATATATATATATATATATATATATATATATATATAGTATATATATATATATATATATATATATATATATATATATATATTATATATATATATATATATACATATATATATATATATATATATATATATATATATATATTTCTATATATATATATATATATATATATATATATATATATATATATATATATATATATATATATATATATATATATATATATATATATATATATATATACATATATATATATATATATATATATTGTGCATTTCTATACCATGCGCGAACAGATTATTTCATCAATTAAAAAATGTAGTAGGGCCATACAACATGCAAATTATACATAAACGGATACATCAAGTAAAGGGAACGTACAACATTTTGAGTTAAGAACTGAATCTGACCGAAATTGGAATCACAGTTTTATATTTTTCAAATTAGTTTCGTGATAAAAAACGTAGTAAATTCAAGTTTTATTTTTGTTTATCATGTTAAATTATCACGTATAGTAACGACGGATTGCATCAACTAACTTTAAGTGAGAAACAATACACTTTGTTTTTCATCAGTATTTTTATTTATATGTTCGTGAGTGCAGTTTTGTTGCTGAATAAAAAAGGGGATTACTTCGAACATAAAATTATTATATCAAAGAATTCAAAACATCTGTTTGGCCTGTCACCATGTAGGGATATGCTTTATTTAAGCATTTCGTTTTTTCAAAGATTTTTGTTAAAGATGTATGGCAGGCTTCTCTGGTAATGACATAAAATTACAACATACTTTATATCATTTAAATAGTAAATACCCTATTATAAACTTAACAGTTGAACAAGAAATGGATAATGAAATTAATTTCTTTTGATTTCTTCAGAAAATCCTTTGTTAGAGATGGTACGATTCTCAAGTACTTCATGCACACTAGTTCACACAAATTAGCAGCATTTCTGTCAATAATACATAGAGCTTCATCACTGACAGGTGCACTAGATATACAGAATTGAATACAACTAAACATATAACAAGGAATATAATTATAGCAATTATATTATGAACTCTTGAATGAATAAATTACGAAAACAACTACATCTGATCACATATACAATCATATCAAAATACAAAAGCAAACATAGAAATCATTTATGTATTTTAGTTCAATTTTCAACAAATTCGACGACATACTCTCAATAGTAATAATAAAAAAGTAGCTTTCAAACCTTTAGAGAAAATCTCTCAATTATTCCTTAATGTTGAAGAGTTACCTAAAAAACTTCAGGAGTTTATAAGTTCAGTTGTGATGAGTGTAACATCAGTATCTATTGATATTAAAGAAAACTCAAATATTGCCAAATACTCTCTAGATTTAGGTCACATAGGATTTCCTATGAAATGAAAATTTTATATAAAGCTCTAGAAAGTATTGAATATTTCGGAATTTGTTAAATGACCAAACAGATTAAGGGAATTTCAAATTATTTCCTGTTTCCTAGAATAACTTTATGTTACATACAAGCCCTTGATTTATTTAGATAACAATACAAAATTCCCGGTAATAAACATCCCTTTTTCATACCAGTTCACTATTTGTTAAAACTGTATAATGTCAAAAAAGTTCATTTGCTTGAAAATGTAGTAGTACTATGAAACTCCAATCGCGAGCATATAAATAAAATATTGAAAAAAAATTAAGCATATTGTTTCTCGTTCATAGTTGAAATGTATTATTACAAAGTAACGGATAAATCCATGTAATATAGGAAACTTGAAACCTCTTTCATTTATGTATTATGCTAAATGTGATTCATTTTTAAGGAGATTTAAACAAGAACCAAAATTTCCACTTCATAATTGAATTCTGATAATTGTTTTTGTTTCAGTATATCTTTTGCGGTTTTAAGTTTCGACCCATTTGCTCAATCTCAACTTGTCCAGGCTCAGATTGACCACATGAAGGTAGGTAATTTCATGTATAAAATTTTTACATATTTAATGAAAACAATAGTCAAATGAAAATTTGATTATTTTATTCAATTAACAATCAATTTGAAGAGAATATGAACTCCAGTGTTCACTGTTGACTCTGGATCTAGACATTAAATGATTGCAGAGTTCTATCACTTAGTCCGTTTGGGATCTTTTTTGAATTAAAATTCTTAACTCAATAAGTAAATTTGAAGGGGCTATACAGCCGAGCAAGTCCAATGTTTTCACCATCTAGCATATTTTGGATTGGGTTTAGGGGTGCAAAAATTCTTCATCGTATTGAAAAATTTCCGCTTGAGCACCTACTCGCTTTTCCATTCCCCGAAGTTTGGAAATGCATAAACTGTTAATTAATTTACACAAATTTTGATAGTTTCTTTCTTCCTCAAAAACAACCCCAATTGTGGTACGAGTAGTCTACATTGGCTTTAAAAACTACGCCCGCGTCTCATTTCAGCGGTACCAAATCAATTTAAATTGGGTATTTGGAGTTGTCTTTATGCAGAACAGAACGATCTGTAGGGATTTATTGTTTTCTCTAGTTTTAAGAGTTTTGCTTACCGCCACAGCTTCTGCTGATTGAGTTAGATAATTGAAATCTAATACGTTGATCGAGTTGCTGTTAGTTCTGCAATTATTAGCATTCTTGAGAATTTTCGACTACTGCCACTGAAAATTCAGTAAGAAGGCCTAAAATTTGAACGTGAATTCTGTTGATGTTGAGGGGGTGCTATTTGGAATGTTTTCTTCAGAGCCGCAATTTTTATGCAGAAAATTCATCAATTTCTCTAGGTTTGCAAGCTTTGTGCATATCTTCATCTCCTCCAAATTGACTAAGTAGTTTAAGAAATTGAGAGTAAAAAAACAGAAATGTGGAGAAAATATGACCATAGTGATGAAGTGGTGCTCAAACGAATATTTAAAATTTTATCGATTGATATCAAGAATACGTGCGATATTTTACTAGTAGGTACGGTCATGTCGAATGCACTGAAGTCGAATAGGACGCCAATAGGAAAAACGGAGGTGAAATGAGAACAGAACCGTTCAGTCATGATGGGTAAAGTTCAAGGTAAGTTAAATTAAGTGTGAAGCGGTGATAACGTAATGCGTGTTCGTGTGTCGGAGAAGTAAAACAAATTTCCCGCAACACTAAACGCATATACATACTGGATGGTACAAGAAAACTCATTAGTTTTATATACCAACATATATAAAAACATTTCAGATAAAATCAATTTTTTTATTGGCATGCGCTGATTAAGATACCTTAATATATAATTATATATATATATATATATATATATATATATATATATATATATATATATATATATATATATATAATATATATATATATATATATATATATATATATATATATATATATATTGAACAATCACTTCTTAGTTGCGTGTTTTAAAAATCTCCAACAATAAACAAACTTACAGAAACTTCAGCGAATACAGGTTTCATTGTAAGACGTTTAGTGAAACATACATAGGATTGAACTGACATTTCATATGGTCCACATTAGTGAACTTATAAAATTTGCAGATACAAATAATTGCGGCAAACTTGGTGGACAAGGGGTAATTCTGCATGAAAAATTAATGACAGTCTTTCATATAATTATTTTTTGTCTGACTATTTATTGCTCTAGAACCGATCGAAATAAAATTTTGAGAGGTAGTTATTCCTTATTTTTTGACATGCAATCAATAATTTTTTGTTTATTATTGGCTCACATACGAGTAATGATATTTCTTTCAAACTAAACATCATTTTTGAGTTCCTCGTTCAATTTGTGAAAAATTCATAAGAGGCGCCGTTTCATGCAAAAATGAAATCTTACGCGTGTTTGTCATTACTTTAACACATTACGGTGCGTTTTTTCTTTATGGCCGTTTTTATGCAAAAAATTGAAACATACAAAAAGAAAGAAAAATTTTTGGTTCAGAAATTCGAAATAACTTTTAGATTGAAATTTCTGTTTTCTTCAAAAAAAAATTGAGAACATTATCTGTATGAGCGCCAATGATGCACATCAAATTCTTGCACATTGCATGTTAAAAAATGCATAATAACTACCTTTGAAATCCCTCCAAAATTCATTCGCATATCTCAAACGGTTTCAGAGCAATAGTCAGTTTTTAAAAAAACTTTGACACCCCATATCTCGGAAAACGAAGCATTTGCGGACAAAAAATATATAGCAGTATTTTTTCATCCAAAATCATCCCATGAAGATTTTCGCACTCATCATATGTTGGCATGTTGCATAGATTGAAGCGCATTGGCCGTTCGGAACTGGCGTTGAACTGTAGTTGCCTTGAAATAAAAATAATAGTTTGTTTCAGATCAACTTTTTTGTCCCTTCTTCAACTGAAACAACAAATCCTTGTTTTATTACTTGAAACATAGCTTCAAATATTAAATTGATTTTAATCAGAACGTCTGAAAAAATTCGATAAAGATTTCGCTGGAGAAGTGAATGAAGAAGCCAATTTGCAGAATATCGTTTTTATTTATTCTACTTCCAATTCGTGTGTTTCGAAGCTTTCCACCACTATAAACTAGATTCATGGATACCAAAATAAGTCAACTACATGATAGCGAATAAGCATGACTCTGAAATATGGTCCACTAAACCAAATAAACTTCAAAATATATCAAATTTCATTCTGAGAATGTAACGAATTTGGTGACCAACCGTAATTTCCTTCAAAAAGGATTAAGAACTTGAATGGCTTAGAAAGGTCAAATAAGTATATATATATATATATATATATATATATATATATATATATATATATATATATATATATATATATATATATATATATATATATATATATATATATATATATATATATATATATATATATATATATATATATATATATATATATATATATATATATATATATATATATATATATATATATATATATACTTGAAATGCTCGTGACTGACCAGTTGATAAGTGAACTTGAATGCCAAGAAAAAAAGAAACAACTCCTTTTGTATTAGGTCAAGCTTTCGAGAAATATTTATTCTCTTCTTCAGGACTAAAAACGAGAGTATTGAAGGAAACTAACATCTTCATCAAACAACAGAACATTCAAAGTAGCATCTCTAACTAACAGAGTCATTGAAACATTTTTAAAATAAGGATTAACATCGTCGCTACTACAAAGAGCAGAAAAATCCTTAAACAATAATTATAATATTAAATGGAAATTGAGAAAAACAGAATCACATGGTCCGACAATAACAGAGATCTCTGTTATTTTATGAAGTTGTTAGTTTCCTTCAATACTCTCGTTTTGAGTCCTGAAGAAGAGAATAAATATTTCTCGAAAGCTTGACCTAATACAAAAGGAGTTGTTTCTTTTTTTCTTTGCATTCCAAAATTTTGACTGCAGCCTCACAAACATATATATATATATATATATATATATATATATATATATATATATATATATATATATAAATATATATATATATATATATATATACAAATAAATATATATATATATATATATATATATATATATATATATATATATATATATATATATATATATATATATACAGGGTGACCCAGAGCTACGTCATCGGTCCATAACTTTATTGTCATTGAAGATATCGATATGAAATTTTCAGAGCAAATATTACCCGACTAAGTCTATTTTTCAAAATTATTTTGAAGAAAATTGCACTTCCGGTTTTGCCGGAAGTGATATCAAATTTGCTATTTCAAATGGAATACCTTGTATATTTTTTGATTTTCGAATTTCCTATGTAATTTATAATAAAATTGTCATAACATTCTTTATACCCAAAATGAACAGTTTTCGAGTTATTAATTTTTTTCGTAAAATTTTGACAGTTGCGTCTTCAACAAAAATAGGCTATAACTTTTTTGTTAGTAGGTCTATTGGTATGCGGTTTAGATTTTTGTAACCTTGAAACATTGTTTTATTTATTTCATGTCAAAATTTTCCATATTTCTAATTTATTACTTGATAAAATCTAGGTTGCAGTTGGCAAATTTCAAACGTTAATAACTTTCTTATTTCTAATGGAATGCTATGTATATTTTTGCATTATTGAATTTGCTATTCAAGTACCTTTCGATTTGTATAATCATTCCCTATACCTAAATATAATTATAACAAAGATATTTTACAATTTTGTAATAATTTATATATCAATACATATCCAAGGATACCAATTACGAAAATTGTTTAAAATTTAATTGTGTCACCTTGTCTGCTCATTAGGTTTGTAGCAACTGATGCTGATATCCGAGAAGATATTGAAAAAATAGTAATTCTAAGACGTTAATATTCAATAATTATTGTTGTTTATAAACAACATATGTTTGTAGTAGACTGATGTCAAATTGCAATGTCAAGTTTGACATTATCATTTTGGTCAGGAGGAGTACATTCGCATGATCCAACAGTTACTCCAAATTATACGTTTCAATGTTATACAGACAGATTTCAATAACAGAACCACAAAACGTAGTTGAATCAGAATCAGAATTTTTTTGATGATAAATTTTACTACCTAGCAGAACATTTCGATCCGCTTCTTCAATACAGTAAACCATATTTATCATTTCTTGTCGCGTAAAATCCATTTTATTCACTGAAAAAATACAAGAAAAGGTGACACAATTAGATTTTAAATAATTTTTATTATTGTTATCCATGGATACGTCAAAATACCACGCTAGACGATTTCTCAGATGTATTGATATGTAAATTATTAGAAAATTGTGAAATATCTTTGTTATTATTAACTTTAGCTATAGAGAATGGTTTTAAAAATCGAAAAGTAATTGAATAGCAAATTTAAAAATGCAAAAATATAATAGCATTCCATAAGGAATAAGAAAGTTATTAACGTTTGAAATTTGCCAACTTCACCTTAGATTTTATCAAGTAATAAAATAGAAATATAGAAAATTTTGACAAGGAATGAATAAAACACTGTTTCAAGCTTACAAAAATCCAAACCGCATACCAATAAACGTACTAACAAAGAAGTTATAGCCTATTTTTGTTGAAGACGCAACTGTCAAAATTTTACGAAAAAAATTAATAACTCGAAAACTGTTCATTTTAGGTAAAAAAAATGTCATGACAATTTTATTATAAATTACATAAGAAATTCGAAAATCAAAAAATATACAGGGTATTCCATTTGAAATAACAAAGTTGATATCACTTCCGGCAAAACCGGAAGTGCAATTTTCTTCAAAATGATTTTGAAAGATAGACTTAGTCAGGTAATATTTGCTCTGAAAATTTCATATCGATATCTTCAATGACAAAAAAGTTATGGACCGATTACGTAGCTCTGGGTCACCCTATATATATATTTATTTATATATATATATATATATATATATATATATATATATATATATATATATATATATATATATATATATATATATATATATATATATGTATATATATATATATATATATATATATATATATATATATATATCTATATATATATATATATATATATATATATATATATATATATATATATATATATATATATATATATATATATATATATATATATATATATATATATATATATATATATATATATGAGAGAAAATTGTTTAATCGGGAAGTCACAAAACTTGAACTGCGGTAAAACTCTTTATTGAAGAAATTACCTAGCTTTCGGTCATTTGCATGTCCATCTTCAGGGTACTACAAAACAAAATAAAACCAATATACGGTGAGACCAAAAGTCTCCTTAATACTTACTCTCAATGTGAGTTAACCAAAAACAAAAAACATATTGAGTCATTGTAAAAATTATAATATGAAAAGAACAAAAACACATCGATGAAAACGTACAATATTTCTAGTTGACAAATAATAAAAGCAAAGCAAGATGTCTGAGAATAATCTGGAAAAGAAATCAGGTACAAGAACACAAATGATAACAGTCAAAAACCGGCGATACATAACCTAACCTGAGCAGAAAAGCAATTCTAAAATTACGTAGTTGGAATGGAACCTGACGTGGTGTTTGTGACTAGAAACTTCTTCTTTATGTTGACATGGTCTTCAATCAGTTTGATAACGTTGCAATACATTGTGTTAATGTTCTGTGCGTCTGTGGCAAGATTTAAATTATTTAAGTGGTATTTGATTTCCAACGATTCTATGAAACTTTTTTTTGTGTGATTCTTCTGGGACCCAATGATGGCTGAATCCCCAAAATTCATACGATGACCTGCTGCTAGTGAGTGCTGTGATAAACCACTAGTTCGTCTGAGAAACCTACAGTCACTTTCATGTTCCTTGATTCTCGTTTCAAAATTTCTACCAGTCTGACCTATGTAAGGACGGCCACAAACTAAACAATTGATTCTATAAATTACATTACTCCTATCAAACAAATTTGTGGTATCTTTGATTTTACTGTATAATAGTGATTTTAAAGTGAATAGTTTTTATAAAATGAACGTTAGGTAAATTGCTATGCGGATTTTTTATAGTTTTGCAAATTTGGTTAGTTAAAAGATTATAGTGAGGGAGTACAAAATAATGTTTGAAATTTGAACTAATGGAATTATTATTGTCTTGAAAAATCGCATTTGTAACATTAGATCCAGAGAAACTAACAGAATTATTATCTGGAATGTTAAAGAGTAAATGGTTGAGAAGTTTTTTAGGGTATGAGTTTTGAAGTAACAATGATTTTAATTGATCTAAATTTGGTTTATACAAGTGTGAGCTGGAAATCTTTCTGACTCTATTCTTTAAGCCCAATACTAGATCAATTTTATGCTTATATTCATGTGCAGAGAGAAAATTGAGAAATCGATTGGAAGAGATTGGTTTTCTATACCAGTCTGTTACGATGGTGTTATTCTCATCTCTTGTCAATTAAATGTCTAGGTAAGGGAGAGTTGACTTCTGTTCTAACTCATACGTAAACTGAATGTCTTCATTGTGAGCATTGAGAACATTAGTTACCTCATTTATGGTATTCTTCGGGATGATACAAAACAAATCGTCAACATACTTCTTTAAAGTATTTATCTCAAAGTGTAAAAGGGCAAAGAATCATCGAGAAGGTCATCAACAACCATCTGTGCTAAAATAGGTGAAATATCTGCACCCATAGGTGTTCCTTTTAGTTGAAGATAAAATTTATTCTGAAATTGACAGTAAGTAGTGTCAAAAATGAGTTTGACACAATTAATGAAATCATCATACGATAGTCCACTGTGTTCTTGGATGGAATCCCAATGTCTGTGGATACTATTGATTGATGCTTGAAAAGTAATATTAGAATATAACTAAATGATGTCTAAACTGGCCATGATGTGATTGACAGGTATTTGGAGTCCCCTAACAACACTAGAGAACTCGAAAGAGTCCTTTATGTAATACCTGTTGTTTTTGTTATATGCATAAGTTAAAATGTTAGTGATGTATTTAGATAGTTTCGAATTAGGGGCATCAATGCAAGCTATGATTGGTCTCACAGACAATGTAGGTTTGTGAATCTTGGGCAACGAATAGAACTTAGGTGAAATGGAATTGTATGTAGTTAATTTGTTTGAAGGAAGACTTGTTATTACTTTCTTTTTGTTAACCAATTTTAAAATACAACTGTTAATCTTATGTTGAAATTTGACTGCAGGATCACTGCCAGACATTTTGTAATATTCTTCGTTAGAAAGAAGTTCCAGAGATAAGTCTAAATATGACTGTTTGAGCATTAACACACTAACATTACCTTTGTCAGATTTAGTGAGTATTGTTTCTTTGTGATTAGTTAAAAAAATTTTTGCTAATTTAATATGATGAAGTAATACTGGGTTAGTAGAATTATGGTGACCTTGTAAAAAATTGGTAATGATGTTAGTGCATTTAGCTGTTAGTAAATCTTTGCTCGTGCTTTTGCAATTTTGGATCACAAAGTCCACGTCGGACAAGAAACCTTTCATATCAATTTTGTCAGGATCGTCGAAACTAAAACCGGGACCAAGTGCTAGAATATTTTTTACATTATTAGGAATAACGACGTCTGTCAAGTTTCTGAACCAACACTGCTCTACATTAATGTTAAATTTGACCTTATTATTATTAAACAATCTTTGAAATTTAGCAATCTGCTTAGATTTTACATTAGCAAAACATTTTTTGAATTGTTTGATTTTAACACTCTTAAATTCATTTAGAATGTGAGATGGTAGAGAGAGGCTCAAACTAGACTCTAAACTCTGTAACTGATTCTTTAGGAAGAGAATGTTGCGATTTACCAATTTAATTTCGATATTAAGTATTCTTAAGCTTAACCTACTTTCTAAGTTCTTGATTTCTTGGTGATGTGAGGTAGGTGTGTAGGAGCTCTGCAGAGGAAATACTGATTCTTTTGTGTTGATATGTGTAGGCAACAATCGATTGGCACGGCATCTGAGTGAAAAGATTCTGTGATTCTGTGCTGAACTGAGTTTGAGGTTGGATTTTGACCAGGTCTTCATATTAGTGAGAATTTGACCACCCTATTATTGTCTGATTTCTTGGTAGAATCCCATTCTGTAATTTGATAGCTTGGAAATATCGACTTGATTAGACTTGAGAGAAAATTGTTTAATCGGGATGTAAGTCACAAAACTTGAACTGCGGTAAAACTCTTTATTGAAGAAATTACCTAGCTTTCGGTCATTTGCATGTCCATCTTTAGGGTACTACAAAACAAAATAAAACCAATATACGGTGAGACCAAAAGTCTCCTTAATACTTACTCTCAATGTGAGTTATCTGAAAACAAAAAACATATTGAGTCATTGTAAAAATTATAAAATGAAAAGAACAAAAACACATCGATGAAAACGTACAATATTTCTAGTTGACAAATAATAAAAGCAAAGCAAGATGTCGTCTGAGAATAATCTGGAAAAGAAATCAGGTACAAGAACACAAATGATAACAGTCAAAAACCGGCGACACATGAATTTTGGGGATTCAGCCATCATTGGGTCCCAGAAGAATCACACAAAAAGAAGTTTCATTGAATCGTTGAAAATCAAATACCACTTAAATAAATTAAATCTTGCCACAGACGCACAGAACATTAACACAATGTATTGCAACGTTATCAAACTGATTGAAGACCATGTCAACAAAAAGAAGAAGTTTCTAGTCACAAACACCACGTCAGGTTCCATTCCAACTACGTAATTTTTGAATTGCTTTTCTGCTCAGGTTAGGTTATGTGTCGCCGGTTTTTGACTGTTATCATTTGTGTTCTTGTACCTGATTTCTTTTCCAGATTATTCTCAGACATCTTGCTCTGCTTTTATTATTTGTCAACTAGAAATATTGTACGTTTTCATCGATGTGTTTTTGTTCTTTTCATTTTATAACTTTTACAATGACTCAATATGTTTTTTGTTTTTGGTTAACTCACATTGAGAGTAAGTATTAATGAGACTTTTGGTCTCACCGTATATTGGTTTTATTTTGTTTTGTAGTACCCTGAAGATGGACATGCAAATGACCGAAAGCTAGGTAATTTCTTCAATAAAGAGTTTTACCGCAGTTCAAGTTTTGTGACTTACATCCCGATTAAACAATTTTCTCTC